>OVBI01002254.1:0-22074 GCA_900406495.1 Sisymbrium altissimum | reverse complement strand
CACCTAGAGCCAAGAGACTATGTTTGGATACACATGAGAGAAGGCAGATTCAAAAAGGAGAGGAAGAACAAGTTATCTCCCAGAGGCATTGGACCATACAAAGTTTTGAAGAAGATCAATGACAATGCCTATGAGATTGATCTCCAAGGTGAGTTTAAAATTTCTCCAGTTTTTAATGTTGCTGACTTGATTCCCTTTGATGCAAATGAATCAGTTCTGAGGACAGAACCTTTTCAAGGGGGAGAGGATGATGCATCCCTCAAGACCAACTTACAACCAGCAGCTCTACCCAAGCCAATTCCGATCATGAGGTCTAGGCCAATGACAAGGTCAGGAGTCAGAACTTTGCAACAAGACATTAATGAGGCTGTGGAGAGTTTAATTGCCCAACAAGACATTGAAGACTTTGCGGACCAACTTAACCACATGAGCATTTCCAAGGAGAAAGCCTAGCCCAAGACTTGTCAAACCGGCCAGATTGAAGACTCAAGTCAAACCGAGCCAAATCAGCACACCAAACCGGCCAGGCAGGAGTAAAGCGACTTACCATATTTGGAATTTCGCCCATTCAAAGCTGAAGACTTTCACCCGGGCCAACATTCTGTCCAGATTCATCCCGCAAAGGTAAGTATTTGAATTAATTAAATGTTGACTAATATATTTTCTTTGTTTTTGTCTTTGATTTCCTTTTTTCCATTTTCATTAATAAAAGGCATATGTTTAGCCTTAGTTTGCAATTTGATTTCTTGTAATTTGCTTCCTAATTTCTTGTAATTTCCCAAGACCCCAAGAAGGACAACAGCTGATGAACCACTATATAAGGTTCCCCTGCAGCATTGTATTTTTCACACTTCATCAATAAAGAAAAACGAACTTTCTTCTAAAGAAACTTTTGCCTTGTGCAGCTTAAGAATTCCGGGAATTCTTGCCCTCTTGTCAGTATCAAGTCCCAACCACCAGGCTTGTGGTGACTCTCACTCCGTCAGTTCATCATCAAACCACCCACCATCCTTGTTGAAAGTGCCGCACGGCCAGCAGCCAGGATCCATCCAACCACCTGCTTCCATCTTCATCATTCTACTGGACTAAACCAGGCGCCGCACGGCCGGGTCAGTTCATCCATCATTCCATCAAGCATCCTCAGTTTCTGAGGCTGTATTACTGTGGTGGAGAATAAATAGAATTAGGGATAGGCGGGGGTAAAACCAGGGATGATGGAGGAATGGAAGCGGGGGTGCTCTTTGGGAAAGAAAATAGGAAGACAGATTCATCAAACACAACATGGCGGGAGAGTATGATACGACGAGTAGAGAGATCAATGCAGCGGTAGCCTCGGTGATCCGTCGGATATCCCAGAAATACACAGGCGGTGGAGCGTTTGGCGAGCTTGTTTGTCGAAGTGGCGAGGAGATTCGGGAAGCACAGGCAGCCAAACGTCTGGAGATGGTGATACGAAGGGGTCACCTGAAAAAGTCGAGTGGCTGGTACTTCATTGTTGATGACTGTAGATGGTAGAATGTTGAGGAGATCTGTCGCCGTGTGTAGAGCCTCAACCCAAAACTCGGCAGGAAGCGACGCTTGAAAAAGTAACATACGTACCATGTTATTGATAGTGCGGAGTATACGTTCGGCACGCCCGTTCTGTTGGGATGTATGAGGACACGAGAACCGAAGAAGTGTACCAGTGCTTGCTAAGTGTTCTAAAAAAATATGATTATCATACTCTCCACCATTGTCGCATTGAAGAGACTTGATGGAACGATGAAACTGAGTCTGCACAAGAGTAGAGAAGTGAAGATATTTGCTAAAAGTGTCACTTTTAGGATGAAGAGGATAAACCCAACGATAGTGTGAGAATTGATCAAGAAAGAAAAGGTAATATTTGATCCCACTAAAACTGTGAATTAGAGAGGTCCAAATATCTAAGTGCACGATTTCAAAGGGATGAGAAACAATAGTGTTTGAATTAAAAAAATGGTAAGCGAACATGCTTCCCAAGTTGACACGCTTGACACAAGGTTGTCAAGTCGGTTTTGGGAATGGCAAAAGAAAACGAAGATAAAATACGAGAGAGAGTAGAATGATTAGGGTGACCGAGACATTTATGCCAGACGGAAGTGTCTAAGGAAGAGATGGTGAATGCAGAATGAGATGAAGGCGGTGGTGATGGTGTTATGGAATAGCGAGGTCCCGAGCTGTCACACTGGAGGAGTTGACTCTGAGTCTGAAGATCCTTAATATAAAAACCAAAGGGATCAAACTTGATGGAACATGAATTGTCAGTGACAAACTTACGAACAGAAATAATTATTTTTGGACACACCAACACGTTTTTAAGAGCAAAAGAGTGAGAAGGAGAAGGAATGGAGCCATGTCCGATTGTTGTAACAGCAGCTAGAGTTCCATTACCGACAGTGACGAGAGGCATGGTGCGCAAATTAGAGAGAGATTGCAGGTTACCTGTGTTTGAGGCGATATGAGAGGATGCACCGGAGTCCATATACCATGGATTGTCAGGCTGGTGGAGGGTCATCGTGTTGAAGGCTTGAGCGAGGCCAGTCGGAAGAGGAGTGAGAGTGGGGCCGGGGTTCATCTGAGTGATGTTTGCCTCATGAGGTGGCCGAGCTGGATGTGGGCCAAGGATACCTGCCTGGGCCGGAATTGGGTGTTTGGCCTGGTAGTGCTGGTACGAGCCTGGAGGAAAAGGAGAGAGACCAACGGGAGGATACACCACCGGTGAGGGAGCAGCGCCGTAGTAAGGTTGGGGCTGAGTGTAGTACCATGACGAGCCGAACTGATGTGGGGACCAGTTGGTGGAGGAGCGACCTCTTCCTCGGAAACGGCCACCACCACGATGGCGTCCTCTGTTCCCACGACCGGAGTTGTTGCTGTTGTTGGTGTGTTGGCGCGGCGAGGTGTCAGAGTAGAGAACTATGGAAGACAATGGCGTGTCATGATGAGAGACCGTGGATTTCACATGTTTGGAGAGCCGAGTCTCCTCCATCTGCAGCATGGAGCGAGCTTCAAGCAAGGTGGGAAACGGAACACGGTGTTTGACAACGTTAATGATGGAGTCGAACTTGTCTGACAAGCCATTTAAGACGTGTGTAACCAGTGCACGTACAGAGAGGGGGGAGTCGATATTGGCAAGAAGATCTGCAGTGGTCTTCATCTTCTGACAATAATAATTGATAGAAAGGTCACCGATGACCATTGTGCGAAAGTCATCTTCAAGTTGAAGTGGACGAGCTTCCTTGTTGTCACGGAAAAGATTCTCGATGGAGAGATAAAGATCACGAGCGGTTGAGTTCTTCTTAAGAACGGTATCGATGATGGAATATGAGATTCTTCCATAAATCCATATCTTCACAAGACCATCACGCTCCTTCCATTCTTTTGTTGTTGCGGGGGTAGAGGAGGAGGAGCCATCAATGTGGTCCAGTATACCGAAACTGATGCAGTGGATTTCAAAGAGTTCACGCCACTTATCGTAATTGAGTTTTCCCATGTCTAGAAAAATCAGGATATATGCTTTGATTTGCGCAATTCCATATGGTTTTTTATTAGAAGAAGACATGTTCCAGAGAAAGGAAAAGAACGGAGGTGTGGAGAAGGTAAAAGTGAGAAGAAGAAAAGAAAGGTGGAAATTGGATCGATCACTAGAGCTTTGTGGCTAGGGTTAAGCATCTGATACCATGTAAGATAGATAAACTCTGTGGGTTTCCATTACGTATTAGGTAGAGTATATAGATTACAAGAGGAATGTTTTAGAGAATATCTAAGTAAATATACGAAAGAATATTTACATAATTTTATATACGCTAACATACCTCACTAGTTTCCTTGGATGATTTCTACTTTTGAAACGGACAAAGAGACCAGTGAGAGAATAATCTGAATCACCCATGACTATGTTAATTGCTTCTCCTTTCACCTTTTGTTTGAAGATAAGTCACTATGTTATTTTCGTCTGGAGGATCAAATCGAACGCTAGCTATTGGGGCATTTTGATTATTGTGACAATGAATATGAATCAGAGTTTTTGTATTGCATTAAGATTTCATAAATTAATTCTATTGTATATAGTCAACGTAACTTGGAGAAAGTTGCAAAGACTTTGGAAAGAAAATAAAATTATACTCTACATGACTATATTGATGTATGAAAATGTATTCTAAGGAAAGTAGAAAACAAAAATTATACGAAAGTGGAGATTTTGGAAAGAAATAAAATTATATCGATGTATTGAATAAGAATATTTTACATGTCCTCATTCTAATCAATCACGTCAACGTCAATAGAAATTTTCGACAAGTCGTGTTTGTAAAGGGTCTTGCTGATAATAAAGATGACTTTAATTGCAGAAGTCAAATAGTTAAACATTTACGAAGTGACTTACATAAAACACGGAGTTAGGGCATCTCTAACCCCACTCTATTTT
This sequence comes from Sisymbrium altissimum, assembly GCA_900406495.1. Lineage (NCBI taxonomy): Eukaryota > Viridiplantae > Streptophyta > Magnoliopsida > Brassicales > Brassicaceae > Sisymbrium > Sisymbrium altissimum. The sequence continues at coordinate 17,633 of OVBI01002254.1, read as the reverse complement.
AGAGTAAGATCTTCTCTAACTTTACTCTATATCTCACTCTAAAATAGAGTAAAATTTGAGTTTACTATATATATAGAGTAACTCTAAAAATTTAACACTAACTCTATTTTAAAGTTACTCTATTTTAGAGTAATACATTGGAGAAAAATCTTATTCTATTTTAGAATTACTCTAATTTAGAGTAAAAAATAGAGTTATACATTGGAGATGGTCTTAGTACTTAGTTAAAGGAGAGAGAGGTCCAAACAAAGCTGACTCAGATTGTAGACATTGTGCTAAGTATCTGTTTTTCAATTATTATTTTTTTAACTCAAAGTAAAGTTGATCTCATGATACAATATTTTTCCCAGGATTTCAAATTTAAAATCAAAATTTTATCATACGAATTGTTTGAATATATTGATTTACCACAACCAGTATATTTTAAGGCTAGTAGATATTAATTGGGGGTTGTTGTTATATGAATTTAGAAAGAAAAATATCAAATAATATATTTACATAAATCAGAATGCGTAAACCTAGCTAGTCAGATATATCACAAAAGTTGTATGTTTTTGAAAATTTAAAAGTAAAAGCATTGGTTTTTCTTTTCCTTTCCGAGGAGGAAGTAAAGCAAAAGAACAAATCTTTTGGACTTCCAACAACACTCATACCTTTCGTCTTCGTCCTTACAGTATATCTTCTTGTGGAATAAGTGTACCTAAATATATCCTCTTGTATCCAAGTATCTCTCCTTCTCTCTAAAGTGATCAAATAAATGTTTGCATAAAAATTGGATGTAACACCTTCAAACTGAGAGATCCTTGAATTGCAAGAAGATAGTATAAAAGATGCAGCAATTGTGGCAAGCAAAAGAAAACAAGAAGCAGAAAAGAATCGTTAAAGGAAAAGGTCTAGTTGATGTTGTCTTCTCATGGTCTGTTCGTGATGTCCTAAACTCAAATCTATACAAAGGAAAGGTTCTGTTTTCTTTCTGAGTCTCATCTTTTCTTTAGAACCTTAAACGTATACACACTCTTATCACCTCTTTACTTACTTGCTTCGTGGGTTTGGTGTGTTGGTTTAAATAATAGGTGGAGAAGATTCCTACCACATTCTCATCAAGCACAGAGTATTTCAACTCATTTGTTAATCCGATTATCGAAGAGACACATGCTGCTTTGTTGTCAAGTATGGAAACTCTGAGACGAGCACCAGCTTTCAAATTTTGGGAAATCAAACCAGCCAAAGATTTTGAACTTCCCAATGATCTTTATTATCAGGTTACTTTGCAGACAATGTCTGATAATATGTTCAGTGGAGATCGAAAACTGTTAGAGTTCAATGATCTCATTGCAGTGACTGATAAGAAGCCTAGTAGAATCGATGACTTAGGATGTTCCAATGAGCCTTACTTGCTGGCTCTTGTGTGTGGAGTGAACGAAGATAATCCACATTTGATAACTATTTTGGCATCGAAACCCATTGTTTTGGAGGAATATAACATGGGAACGACAAAGAAAGGAAAAAGTGTGAAGAAAAGCCTAAGCCGTTTTGGTGTTTATATGATCAACATGATGACCAACATTCGTATTTGGACCGCGTTGCATCCAAATCCAGAAGGAGGAAACTTGAAGCTTATTTCAAGAGTACTTCAAATCAACAATGAGGTAATTAAGATGACTTCTCATTAATGAACTACTCTTGGAACAGAATCATAAACCATTTCTTAAAACTCTGTATCGTGTGTAGGTTAATGATGAAAGTTGTGCTTCTTGCCAAGAAAACGGTGAGAATGTAGTGTCAAGTCACTTGGAGCGAATGATACGTTCATTCAAACTGAATTCATCTCAGGAGGATGCAATTTTGCGTTGTTTAGAAGCTAAAGATTGCTACCATTGCAACACTATCAAACTCATATGGGGACCACCGGGCACTGGGAAGACGAGGACAACAAGTGTTCTGCTTCAGAACCTTTTGAAAATGAGATGTAGGACACTGACTTGTGCTCCAACTAACATTGCTGTTGTGGAAGTTGCTTCAAGGGTTGTGAAACTAGTCTTTGAGTCATTGAGGTTTGATGAGTATGGTCTTGGAGATATTGTGTTGTTTGGTAATAAAGAAAGGATGAAGATCGATGACCGGGAGGATCTTTCCGATGTTTTTCTTGATTACCGAGTTAAGGACCTCTATAATTGCTTTCAAGCTACGACCGGTTGGAGAGCAAATGCAAAACATATGATCTGTTTGCTCGATGATCCAGAAGAGGTGTATCGGCAGTATCTCGTCAAGATGAAAGATCCCGACAATGTTAAAGATTCCAAGAAGAGGGATTGCGTAGAGGAAAAGCCTCTCTCGTTAAAGGAGTATTTACAGAAGAGGTTTAGTATACTTAGAAATGATCTGCAGCATCAGTTCTCAACTTTGTGTCGGCATCTACCAACTAATGTTCTTTCCTTTAGAGTGGCGGAGAAAATGAATCAGAGTAATGATCTCCTTAGAGGTATGACAATTTCAGATGTGGTGGCAAATGATAACAAGTCTTGTCATGGAAGAATGAGATATGTCGTTAAAGATTCCAGGGAAGAGAATGATACAAGAAAGCAAGATTGTCTGAAGATGCTAAGATCGATTTGTGAAAGTATTGACCTTCCAGATTTTATAGGAGAGCATGGACTCAAAAAACTTTGCTTAGACCATGCATATCTTCTGTTCTGCACAGCATCAAGCTCTGCCAAGTTACACATGAGTTTGCCAATACAGCTTCTTGTAGTCGATGAAGCAGCTCAGTTAAAAGAGTGTGAATCAGCCATCCCTTTGCAGCTTCCAGGACTTCAACATGCGATTTTGATCGGTGATGAGAAGCAATTACCTGCAATGATCCAAAGCAAGATTGCTTCGGAGGCTGATCTTGGGAGGAGTCTGTTTGAAAGATTGGTGTTTTTGGGACAAAAGAAACAGTTGCTGAACATGCAATACCGGATGCATCCTTCGATTAGTATTTTCCCAAACAAAGAGTTTTATGGTATGAAGATTTTGGATGCTCCTTCTGTAAGAGTGAGGAGTTATGAGAAGAAGTTCCTTCCTGAGAAAATGTATGGACCTTACTCTTTCATCAACGTACCCTATGGAAGAGAACAGTTTGGACAAGGATACAGTTCGAAAAACGTCGTGGAGGTGTCTGTTGTGGCGGAGATAGTCTCAAAGCTTTGGTCAGGTAAACAAATCTTGATTCTGACCAGTCACATACATTGGTGTTCGATGTTGATTCTTGGTTTTTTTTAATATAATGCTAATCTGCAGTGTCAAGAAAAACGGGAAGATCGATAAGTGTTGGTGTGATTTCACCTTACAAGGCTCAAGTGTTTGCGATCCAAGAAAAGATAGGCCAAAAGTATAACATCAGCGAGCAGTTCACATTGAGTGTTAGGTCTGTAGATGGGTTTCAAGGCGGTGAAGAAGATATTATTATAATCTCAACTGTTAGGTCTAACGGTAAAGGAGTAATTGGTTTTTTATCTAACAAACAAAGAACTAATGTAGCACTCACACGCGCAAGGTATCGAAACAGTTCATCAGTTCCTTAATCTATAAGCTATTATTGTGAAACTAAGTTTTTCTTTATTACCTTCGTTTGTAGATACTGCTTATGGATTCTTGGAAACGAGTCTACTTTAACGAACAATAAATCAGTGTGGAGAAAGCTAATAGATGATGCGAAAGAACGAGACTGTTTCCATGATGCAGAAGATGATGAATCATTAGCTCAGTGTATTGAAAGATCAACAACAGCACTTGATGATCTTGATAAGCTTCAAAACAAGAAGCTTATTTCCTTTGAGAATTCTATTTGGATGGTATTATACTCTCCTCTTTCTCTTTTTATAATATGTTTTAGACTCTTTTTGTTTCATTTTAATTTTTATAATCCATTTGATTATAAGTGTCTTCATATCCTTTTTTTTTTTCCAAAAGAAAAGGAGAGAATACAATAGAATTCCATCATAACTCTGTTATCTTTGCTTCTCTGATCTTTATCCACTGCAGGTTTGGCTTACCAACGAGTTCTTGAAATCTCTGGAGGCGATCATAGACTCTGAAATTAACAAAAGAGTCATGAGCGTTTTGGAGAAGTTATCAAATGGGGAGCTTCAACAAGACTCAGAGACTGAGAGTGAGAATCTGTTTAGACAACAGGAGATAGATGATGGCCTAAGCCTCGTTTGGGCAATAGACATTATCAAGAAAGATAATCACTATGTCCAAGTTTTAAAGATCTGGCATGTTATGCAATTTTCTGACGTTTCTTGTGCCGAAGAATGTCTAGAGAATCATTACAAGAGATACACGAAAGTCAAGATAGAACGGTGCAGATACATATGCTCTCAAGGGTGAGTAACATTTAATTTTTGTTGGCTTTGATTTAGGCAGAAAAATGTGAATATATATGATTTTTATGTTTGTATTTATTGATGCAGAAATTTAGTTGTACCGATGAGATGGCCGGTCAAGTCTTGCTTAAAGAATGACATCGTAAGCAATGTATCAAGATCGTTTGCTTTGCTGAGTGTTGTGGAGGAAACTGAGGCTCCCGAATCAATCAAGTAAAGCTACGTTAGTGAATCTTTTCGAAATTGTGGAATTTTTGTATTATAGCAAATTCTAATCATATTAACAATCGAAGGTGAAGAAGGTATGGAAGATTAGAAGAAAGGTTCAACTCCAAAGATCTTGAGACTGTTTCTTTTGTTTCTCATTTGCCGACTTTTAAGCAGACTTTTTCTTTCCTTCCTTTGTAAAAGAAGTTAGTTTACTTCTTTTACGTGGATTTAAAGCAAACGTAGATTTTTGTTTTCCATTATCTTTACCTTCTGTGGAGAGAAAAATGGTCATATACATTAAAGTTTGCTCATCCTTGGAGTACAAATAACTGAATACGTAGTAAAATATACATATGAAGTTAAGTAACTATCATCCAAAGAAATCCTAAAAGAACTTATTTCAAGCGAGGCAAATGAGATTTTCAAAGTCTCACAGGATGTGTCTAACAGGCTTTAGGCTTTGTTCTTCTCCTCTTTATTTACTACGGATGTCACTTGATAACTTGATGGTTTTAAAACGTTATGTTATCAACTGGAAACAATTTATGGATTAAAACCGATATTGAATGTAAACATTAAAGAGTGTGTGACCACGTTTCTACAGACTACATGTACATGTACGTGGAGAAGATCAATGATATTTTGGATTACGATTTGAACGAAATAAAAAAACAGTGAAAAAAAAAAAATTGAAGTATTTAGACTGAGTAAGTTACTTGTGATTATACTAAGAACTACATAAGATTCTCGAACAACTAATGGATGGCAAGTGTTCATCATGTTGGAGATGGTGAAAAAAATCTGATGAAAAAATGGATTTGTTGGAGCATTGAATGGGGTTTATGTGTGTTAAGATCAAGCCTGATTTACAAAAAAATGTACTGGACTGATATAACATCGTTTGATACCATGAAGTAAAACTTTACATCATTTTAAAATCATGTAGCAAAACTTTGCAATTGAGAATGTTAAAAAAGAAAGAAACTTTGCTATTGAGACTTACGTACAAAATTCAACGAGCGTCAATGACCGTGAGAGTGACTTCGTTCACTGTCCACCCATCTTCATGCTGTTTACTTGACTCAATCTCAAGAGGATTTCTGCCAACGCAAAAGGCCGGCCGTTTAGGCTGAGGAATAGTCGTAGTTTCGCTTCCAAGCATTACCATTACGGACGACATTGAAGGTCTGTCTTCAGCACGTTCTTGAACACACAAGAGACCAATTTGTATACATCTTAAGATTTCATGTGTCTGTAACGTTGATAACGAAGAATCTATGATGATCGGATCTATGATCTCTAGCCCTTGTCCTTCCTTCCAGTTCCTCCACACCTGTGCATAACGATTGGATATTTTGATTTAATCAGATTAGTTAGGAATGTAGAACATGATCAAATTCAAGAGGTTCTCATCTTACGCAACCAAGGAGGCTAAGGTCGCCGGTTGAGTTGTAAAATCCTGTACTTTTCTTGCCACTTATAATCTCAAGAAGCAAGACCCCAAAGCTGAAAACATCCGACTTAATCGAGAATATCCCATGCATTGCATATTCTGGAGCCATGTAGCCGCTGCATAATACAGATTACACATATATTATGAGGTTTCCTTTTTAGTTTGGATTAAGACAAAAGCTCTTTGGAGAATTCTTACTAAGTTCCGACCACCTTCCTTGTATTTGATTCTGTCTCATCCCGTCTAAAGATCCTGGCCATCCCAAAGTCCGAGATCTTTGGAATCATATTTTTATCAAGCAAGATGTTACTTACTTTCAAGTCTCTATGGATAATCCTAAACCGTGAATCTTGGTGAAGATATAGAAGTCCTCTAGCAATACCACAGGTAATATCAAATCTCATTTGCCAATTTAAGTTTCGGGTTTTGTCTACAAATCGACCACAATCAAAAACGTATTAAATTTTTACCAAAGACGTAAACATTTTAAAGAGCATACGCTGTTTTGAGTCACTAACCAAAGAGATGAGAATCAAGGCTTAGATTCTCCAAGTACTCATAGATCAACATCTTCTCGTCCTTATCGACACAACAACCAAGAAGCCGGACAAGGTTTATGTGCTGAAGCCTTGCAATTAGTCTAATCTCGTTCATGAACTCCTCGGTTCCTTGTAAAGACATTGTAGATAGTCTCTTTACCGCAATATCTTTTCCGTTAAGTAACCTCCCCTATTACCACACATTTGATTATACAATGAAATCTTGTGCAGTGATGTATTTCAATAAGTTTTGAATCACTTTTATACCTTGTAAACAATACCGAAACCACCTTGTCCAAGCTTGTTGGCGAAAGAAAAATTGTTTGTTGCCATAGCAATAGCTTCAAAATCCATCAATGGAAGCTCTAGATCCTCAGTTTTCTTTTCTCTAGATGTATGTCTCCTGCTTGATATTACCATTTCATTGACTAGCGAATCATGGCTTCTCACTGGATCAATTATTTCACATTCAGACACACAAAAGAAAAGACAAACGATTATCAAAATTTACAGATATTAAAAACGGAAAAAAGAATAGCTATTACCAATAGGTGTTTGATTTGCTATTGATCGTTTCTGCTTCCTTTTCCAAAAGCCGAATATGATGAAACTTAAAACAAGCAAAATGCTCACCCCAATACTCGAACCTATGATTTTTCTGTTTTTGGCACTCTTGTCCTCTGCAACAGAAAACGAGGAATGTATTTTCTCCTACCTAAGTAAACTTTGTTGTCCTTTGATAAAATAATTATACGAAAAAGAAAGAAATTATTGTCTTAGACTTTTATGCCAAAAATTGGTAACCTATACATGATCTCCTTTTTAGTAATGGCTTTTTTCCTTGTGAATAATATTAGAAAGAAGCTTTTGCTAAGCACTGCAAGTAATCGTTGGTCCCTTCATGAGAGATTTGGGCTTAGAATCTTTTAAAAATGCAAAGGAGAAAGAACTAACCGAGATCAGAAGCGGCTAGTCTAACGTAGAGATCCTGACCTCCATTTGCATGGTTTCGTATATCAAAAATCTCTCCGGTCCAGATCACACAACCCGACCCACCATTACGAATATCCAAACTAGCAAACGCTGTACAATTACAATCTTTTAAACACGTCTTTTCACATTCTTTCAACCCAATTCCTTTGTCCACAGTTGTCGCCGTAGTATCCGGCAATTTCATCTTCTTCAACAGCACAAACCCATCTCCACCGTCACAGCTCAAGTTTGTCTTCCTCGTGCAACCATCGGAATCATCTCGCAACCCTCTCACTTGCTCATCCCTTGGCTCAAACCCTTTGATACAATTACAAGTTGGTGAAGTGGACGAATCGCAATAACCATAACTCCCACATTGTTTGTAGTCATCGCATTGGTCCTTTGGTGAGTACCATAATTGGTCCCAAGTCTGTGTTGTCTCAAGCCAAGTAAGTCTTTGAAACAATCCTGTGGAGCTTAGGACTACTCTCGAGTATATGTTGGCTTTGGTGACCCGGTATGAGTAAGTCACTTCCTCATTACTCGCTGTGAAATTGTAAAGTAAGTAATCAACTGGTTTCGTCTCTGGTACGTCACTGCCAAACCGGATACCGTTCCAAGGACCGCTCCTGTACAATATTGACTCCTTGTTGCGTACGTAAAACTCAGGGAACCCTTTGGTTTTGAGTATGGTTGAGAAATCACCGCTTGATGGATCATCTGGAGTTTTCCAAGATCTCAAGAATCTGTTAATTCCGGTTTTGTTATCCCAACCTAGTTTCATCTCCGGAAGTAAAGTATCTGTTGGAAAATCAAAACTCTGCCACAAGAACCCATCTGGATCGTTATTGTTGGAGTGTCTGAGGACGAAATTACCGTTATCGAGAAGCTCTGCAACCACTGGCGATCTCACATCTCCGCTGATCAGATTCGTTGACCAAACAGGTTTATTGGACTGATCGAAAATGACGAGGTTGTTGTCGGATATTTTGAGAGTTCCGTTGGAATGAGAGAGAGGGTTGTCTCTGTGCGCAACCCATACGTAGGTTCTTGTAGAGATTTTCTTGTACCAAATCCCGAGGTACCAACGAGAACTTGATGCGGGATTAAAGAAACCAAGCTCGAAGATACCACTAGGAGATAGAATGGTTTTGTTGCTTGAGATAGTGAGAGATTCTGTAGCGGACAAAGTGTTTGAAGAGATAGATAAAGCAGGAAACAGAAATAAGATGAAGAAGATGAACATGAATACAAAGGTGTAAGAATACGGACATGAAACCGAGCTCATCTCTCTTTCTCTCTACGGCTCTACACCACTTTCTATTGTTCTCTTTTTCTTTTTTCTTTTTCTTGAGAAAAATTTGACGTAGATCTGAGAGATTTTATCTTTGGAGACTTACATATTTTCTTTCTATATTATTTCATTTTCTGCTTTATTTTCTTAGTTCATGTTTAGAGAAACTATAACTGGATTGACATGAGACTATAAAGTCTATGGTCTGACCGTTTGAAAATTGAAACTATTTTTGGTCCATTGTTTACTAAATAACTAATTAATGTTTCTGCACCTGCGTTTACAATCTCCCATTCACTTTGGAATTGTTACCGATAGAAAGCTTCGTTGTAGACACTCTAACGGCATGTGCATTGAAACTGTTGTGGTTTTTTAAAGAAAAACATATTATTATTTTTGTTGTAAACTACAGAAAAACTCTTGGGAATTTCGTGTATTTATTGTATTAATAATATATATTTTATATAAAGATGAATATAAAATATAAAAGGAAATTTCTTTTTTCTAAAAAGAAAAAGGAAATTTTCTTTTATTTCCAAAAAAAACTACAGTTTTCATTTTCATAATACAATAAGGAAATATATTTCTAATACAAATAGAAAACTAATAGACCGGATCGGACCGGACCATATAGTTATGACAATCCACCATTCGGTTTATAACACTCCCTCTTGTATGTCATAACCATTAAGAGTTCATAATACGCTTTGGATGTTGTCTCATTAAAACCTTACCAGGAAAACCCAATGGGACAAAACCGTGGTGAAGGAAAAAGAGTACAATACGTATTACTCCCCCTGTTCTGTACTTTTGTGAAGGTCCTTCAGTTGACGCATTTCAATCTGATAAGTTAGCTTCTTGAATGTTGAGGTTGGAAGCAACTTGGTGAAGAGGTCCGCAGAATTGTCACTTGAACGGACTTGTAGTACTTTGACCTCTCCAACTTTCTGCAAATCATGTGTGAAGAAGAACTTTGGCAAAATGTGCTTCGTCCTATCACCTTTGATGTATCCGTCCTTAAGCTGAGTTATGTATACTGCATAGTCCTCGTACATGACGGTTGGAACCTGTTTCCCTTAGGTCCTCCCACAATCAACTATAATGTGCTGGGTCATTAGCCTTAACCAGACACATTCTCGGCTGGCCTCGTGAATAGCCAATATTTCCGAATGGTTAGATGATGTAGCTGTAATGGTCTGCTTCATGGACCGCCAGGATATGGCAGTTCCTCCGTGGGTAAAAACATAACCTGTCTGAAATCGAGCATTGTGTGGATCTGAAAGATATCCTGCATCAGCAAAACCAATTAAACTTTCTTGGGATTGGTTAGTATAGAATAAACCCAAGTCTTTCGTTCCTTGTAGGTAACTAAGAATATATTTAATCCCGTTCAGTGCCTTTGGATCGGACATGAGCTAAATCTAGACAATAAATTCATGGCAAAACTTATATCTGGCCTTGTGTGGCTCGCCAGATACATTTAAGCTCCTATGGTACTGAGATATGACACTACGGGACTAAAGACTTCTTCATCGTCCTTCTTAGGACCAAACACATCTTTCTTTAGATCAAGTGATCTCACGACCATGGGGTTATACAATGGGTGAGATTGGTCTATATTAAATCTCTTGAGTATCTTTTCTGTATATGCCATTTGATGCACAAGGATTCCATTACTAATGTACTCAAGCTATAATCCCAAACAAAACTTTTTTTTTCCTAAGTCTTTCATCTCAAACTCTTTCTTGAGGTATCCCCTGTGATAGGCACGGATCTATGAATGGAATGGAAGCCTTGTTGCTGGTCGTGTGACTCTCTCAACAAGAACAAGAGTGGAGGCGGTGGAAAGTGAATGGGACTTGATCAGTTGGTTGTGTAACTCTCTCTGATTAAGCCAAGGGATGGGATGCACGAGATGGAAGCGAGGGTTGCCACAAAGCCCTATGGACTGAGCTTTGATATAACCGGTAAGAGATGGATCATACACCAGCTCCTAAGAGAAGGATCAAACACCAACTCTAGGACGAATTCTAGGGAATTCTTTGACAAGTCTATTGCTTGAAGAAGTGCGAGTTTCTTATTGATGAAAGGTGAAAAGATACACGGCTGCTCAAGGGCTTTATAAACAAACCAATGCAGCTTTGCCCTTTTAGGGGTCTTGAAGCAAATACAATTAATGACTCTAAATGCTGGGACTCTAAAAGAAGGAAGTACAGACTCATGTAATAACTAGAAAAGATTTCAAAAACTTAAACTATGAATGGAACCTGTAAAACAGACCAAAGACAGAAAACCAAATTAGTTAAGTAAATAATGGTATTCATTTACCTTACCTTGGCGGATGGTCTTGCGGCCGTTGAGACTTGGACGGTTTAGATGAGCTTAAGTGACTGTGATGCTGAATAAGGTTGTTGTATTGAATGAGAGGCAGCTCTTCAGTCGGTCCAACTTGTATAATGTATGCTTCTTCTTCACTAGTCTCTTCCTTATTTCCTTCTTGGACCGTGGCCTTGAAGCTTGATGGCCTGAGGTTTTCTTGTTCGTGGATACTGAGTAGTGCTTCAATGGCTTGGTTGAACTCCTCACGCAAGACCCTAGTTCCTGACCTTGTTCTTAGCCCTTGTCTCACGGCTAGAATGGATGGTGCTTGTGGTATGGGTGGTGCTTGTGGTTCTATGCCCTCATCATCCCCTCCCTCTTGAGAAGGTTCTGACCTCAGAATAGGTTCATCTGCATCATAAGGGGATAAGTCAGTAACATTGAAAGTAGGGGACACATTAAACTCACTTGGCAGCTCTAGCTTGTAAGCATTGTCATCGATCTTTTCTAAGACTCAGAATGGCCCATCTCCCTTGGTGCAAGTTTTGATATCCTTTGCCTAGGGAATCTCTCCTGTCTCATGTGTAACCACACCCATTCTCCAGGTTCAAAGGTGATCTCCTTACGCCCTTTGTCTACTCGGATTTTGTCCTTTTTACTCTTTTTCTCCAGCTTCTCCTTAACCTGTTGGTGTAGCTTCCTCACAAACTCAGCCTTGATCTCTCCTTCAGGGCAAGAATAGATAGCTTGCGGCAACGTGATTAGATCTAGAGGTGTATGTGGGTTGAATCCATAAATAACTTTAAAAGGAGACTGATTTGTAGCAGAGTGCTTGGAATGATTATACGCAAATTCAATGAGTGGTAAACAAGATAGCCAATTCCTAAGGTTCTTACCAACCGTGGCTCTCAACAAGGTGGAGCGTGTACGGTTTATTACCTCCGTTTGCCCATCCGTTTGTGGGTGACAAGTGGTGGAGAAAAGGAGCTTGGTTCCAAGCTTCTTCCACAATGTCTTCCAGAAATGGCTGAGGAATTTTGTGTCTCGGTCTGAGACAATGGTCCGTGGCACCCCATGAAGACGCACAACTTCCTTAAAGAAGAGATCAGCTGTCTGAGTTGCATCATTAATCTTGTTGAATGGTATGAAGTATGCCATATTAGAAAACCTGTCTACAACCATAAAGATGGAGTCTTTATTGTGTATCTTTGGTAAGCCTAGAACAAAGTCCATAGAGATATCCACCCATGGAGAGTTAGGAATAGGTAAAGGCATATATAAACCATTAGGGTGTGATCTGCACTTAGCTTTGAGACAAGTAATGCATTTGGCGCAGAGCTTCTCCACGTCCCTTCTCATACGCGGCCAGTAGAAGTGTTCCATCAGCACACTCAGTGTTTTGTCTCGACCAAAATGGCCCATTAAACCTCCTCAATGAGCTTCTCTTACGATTAACTCCCTCATGGACCCTTGGGGAATGCACAATCGTTTGTCCTTGAAGAGGAACCCATCTTGCTGGTAAAAGACTCTAAAGGCGGCCTTGGTGGTCTCCCTGTAAGCCTCTGAAAAGTCGGGATCAGCTTCATAACCTCCTTTGATGTGTTCAACCCCATGATCTTTGCTTCCATTGTAGAGATGAGAGTGTAACGCCTTGATATTGGATCAGCCACAATGTTTTCCTTCCCCTTTTTGTACTTGATCACATATGGGAAAGTCTCCACAAATTCTAACCACTTTGCCGTGTCTCTTTTTAAGTGTGGTTTGGTCTCTTAGGTGCTTGAGGGTCTCATGATCTGTATGAATGATAAATTATTTGGAAAGCAGATAGTGTTGCCAAGTTTCCAAAGACCTTACCAAAGCATAGAGCTCCTTGTCATAGGTAGGATAATTGAGTGTTGCTCCACTTAACTTCTCACTAAAATAAGCTACTGGCTTCCTTCCTTGTGTCAAGACAGCTCCTATCCCAGTATCGGAAGCATCACACTCAACCTCAAACATTTTATCAAAGTTAGGAAGTACCAGAACTGGCGCCTTGGTGAGGCTTTCTTTTAGCTGGTTGAATGCGGTTTCCTGAGCTGGCCCCCAAGTGAAAGTGGTGTTATTTTTGATGACTGAGGTCAATGGGGCAGTTATGATGCTGAAATCATTCACAAATCTCCTGTATAAAACTGGCTAAACCATGGAAGCTCCTCACATGTCCAACCGTGGATGGTGTAGGCCACTCCTGAATGGCTTTAATCTTCTCCTCATCCACCTTAAGACCCTGAGAGATCACAAAAAATCCTAAAAACACCAATTAATCAGTGCAGAAGGTACATTTCTTAAAGTTTGCATATAAGCCTTCCATCCTAAGTGTTTCTAGAACCTGCTCTAGGTGCTTGGTATGATCTTCTAAGCATTGACTATAGATAAGAATATCATCAAAGTAAACCACTACAAACTTACAGATGTATCCTCGTAGGATGTGGTTCATGAGTCTCATGAATGTACTAGGAGCATTGGTCAGACCAAAAGGCATCACAAGCCATTCGTATAAGCCTTGTTTAGTTTTGAAGGCCGTCTTCCATTCATCCCCCTCTTTCATTCTTACTTGATGATACCCCCTCTTCAAGTCCACCTTTGAGAAGATGGCAGCTCCACTCAGCTCATCCAGCATGTCATCAAGCCTCAGAATGAGGTGTCTATACTTGATGGTAATGTTGTTGATAGCTCTACAATCAACACACATCCTCCAGGACCCATCCTTCTTTGGCACCAACATGACTGGCACTACGCATGGACTGAGGCTCTCCCTGATGTATCCTTTGGACATTAGATCCTGAACCTGAGCCTCCAACTCCTTGGCCTCTTCGGGATTGACCCTGTATGCAGATCGGTTTGGCAATGGTGCCCCTGGAACAAGGTCTATTTAGTGCTCAATGCCTCGTATAGGTGGGAGTACTGCGGGTATCTCCTCCGAGAATACATCCTTGAACTTCTCTAGCAACTGGACCATCTCGTGTGAAAGCTCCTGGTCCTCTTGGTTTCCTGAAAATAATCCTTCTCTAAAGATCATGAGTAGTACTGGTTGCTTATGATCAAGAGTCTTACGAATGGTACTTGGTGAAACAAGCAAATTAGTTTTACTTATCTGTCTTCCCTTGCTCATGACTTGTTGCATTTCATGGACCTCTGATGGGGTGAGAGGCGCTAAGTTGTGCTTCTTGCTGTTGTGGGTGAAAGAGTAATAGTTGGTGCGGCCATTATGCATGGTCTCTTTATCAAACTGCCATGGTCTCCCAAGAAATAGATGGCCGGCTTGCATTGGCACCACATCACACTTAACTTGATCACTATACTTACCAATACTGAATGGCACAACAACTTGCTCTGCGATCTTCACCTCCGTGGTATCATTGAGCCACCTTAGGCGGTATGGCCTTGGGTGCTTTGTTCTTGCAAGACCTAACCTGTCTACAAGGTACTTGGTAGCCATATTAGTGTAAGAACCACCATCTATGATGAGACTACATACCTTGTCCTTGATGCTATATATTGTATGAAATATGTTTTCTCTTTGGACAGTCTCGGGGTCATATAATGCACTGAGGGACCTTCTGATCACAAGTATCTCTCCAGTCTCAGGGTAGTCAGTCACTTCTTCAGATTCAACTGCGTCTGGCTCAGCCTCATCTTGAGACTCATACTCTCCACTGTCTTAGAACCATCACTCTTTGGTTTGGACATTCTTTTGCGAAATGACCTTTTCCCTGGCATTTAAAACAAGTGATGTCTCTAGCTTGTTGAACTGGACCCTTACCTTGCTCTGGTTGAGTCGGTTTTGATGGTCCTGAAGCTGGTCTCTTGAACCGGTTGTCCACTTCCACAGCCTTGCCTTTATCTATCGGTTTGGAGTAAGGTTGATTCCAAGTTGGTTTCCCTCGGTTGGTGGCTACTTTCTTCTTGAAGTGTTGCTCCGCCTGTATGGCATAGTGTAAGAGATCCTCCATGTGTTCATAAGTCTGCCACTCTACTTTCCTGGCGATCCTTTCTTGAAGTCCATCACCAAATTGGGCCATCAAGGTCTCCTCTGAATCTTGAAGTTCCAGTCTGTTTCTGATGGTCTCAAACTCTTCATAGTAATCCTCCACTAACCTATTACCCTGTGATAACTTCCGAAAACGCTTTTGTAAGTCTCTAAAGTAATAAGCTGGTACATACCTCTTTCCACGTCCACGGCCATATTGCCTTTGTTCTTTCTGGATGTGGTTAGTCTCTTTCTTTTCCTCTGTGGCCACGTGGGCTTCAGGAAGTGGGGTTGATCCAGGAGGTCTCATCTCACTATTTCTCAGTAGTAACTCATTATTTTGCTCAGCCACTAATAGGCATGAGGTAAGACTTGAATATGTCTCAAAGCCTTTTTCGCGGTATTGTTGTTATAATAATACATTACTTGTGTGGAAGGTGGAGAAAGTTTTCTCAAGCATATCTTTATCAGTTATTTCCTCACCACACAGTTTCAGTGTTGAAACTATCTTAAACATGGCCGAGTTATATTTGTCCACGGACTTGAAGTCCTGGAACCTGAGATTCCTCCAATCATAATTGGCCCTTGGCAACAACACCGTTATATGGGGTCATATCTCGTTTTCAACTCATTCCAAAGGTCCAGAGGATTTTCAATAGTGAAGTACTGGTTTTTGAGACCCTCAGCAATATGATGGCAAAAGATTAAGATTGCCTTGTATCTATTTGTTTCGTTTTCATTATTACCTTCAATGATACATTCGCCTAGTCCTTTAGACTTTAGGAGGATCTTAGTATTCAATGCGCATTGTAAGTAATTATCCCCAAAGAGATTTAGGGTAGAAAAATCCATGTTGTTGATTTTTGACATCTTAGAACCTCATATCAAATTAAGAAGGAAGAGGGGATCGCACCTTCTGGTTATACCTTAGAACCACTGTGGGCTTGAGAAAACTTCTGTGGGTGTCTGAACAAATTGATGGAGGCGGCTGAGTTTGTTGGTCGGATTTTATGTGTAGGGTTTTAGGAACTATCGTGCTGATAATGTGTTGTAAATTAGAGAGAAAGTTTGAGAAATTTCGTGTGTCTATTGCATTAATAAAGTATCATTTATATAAGGATGAATACAGAAAATAAAAAAAAACTTATTTTTTTTAAAGAAATAAAAGAAATTACAGTTTTTCTTTTTCTAATATAATAAGGAAATATATTCGTAATACAAATATGAAATATACTCATAATATAAATAGAAAACTAATAGACCGGACTGGACCGGACCACAGGATTATGACAATTCACCATTCGGTTTATAACAATTTTAATATAACTGAATTATTTAATTAAATCAAAATATTTTATAAAATACTGAGTCAATTATAATAAGATAAATATATCTGACAATTTTTTGATTGGTTTTCATATGAGAAATTATTGCTTTTCTCTCTTTTATTTTGATTTTTTATTTTATTTTATATTTTTTTTAATTGGTGAGAAATTTACTGAGAATTCACAAATACACATGGTCAAAAGCATCGTGAATATACACGCTTTATATATATATTTTGTTAATACTGTCTCGTCTCAGAATTTGTTAGAAAAAAAAAAAAACAGTTTCTAAAATGAAACCTCGGTATAATGTCTTCTCCCTTTCTATGCGCCATAAAGTTGTTTATTTATAAAATGAAACCTCCGTAGAAATGGAATGATATGTCAACAATTATGTTACTTCTAGGAATCCCACCTCAAATAAGAATTTTTTAATAATAACCGATCCAACTTTATAAAAAATGGTGAAATTTTTTGTTGTTTTCGATAGGGCAGCCGTTCGAAAGGATTCCCTGACAGTTGCCAAAATCATTTCAACCACTTTTTAGTTTTTTTAAGGAAACTATTTAGGCAACTTGAGCCATTGTTTGATTAATTTAAAAAGTTGTTATAGAATACGGAATTTTTAATCTGAACTTATTATTTCAACTAAAAAAAGTTGAAACCATTTACAAGCATAACAAAACCTACAGCAAAGATACCACACCTAGTAGGAAATGTTACAACAAAACCAGCTGACCAAAAAACTAACCCACAAGCCAAACACAACCGATCATAACGCGCCAAACAACCAATATAACCAAATAGACATATTCAGACATTCAGGGGCGGATCTATGTATACGAACCTGTAGCACGTGCCACATACAGATTTGTTTAATAAATTAATTAGCCATAGCATATATTAAATTGGATAGTTAATTTGGTTATTTAAAAGTGTCCCATGTTGATGTTAAAGTGACAAATTCGAAACCTTTTTGTTTTTTTATTTTTCTTCTTAAAACTATAATTCTTTCTAATTTTTCATACATGTCCATGTTTTATTTTTTTTCTATTTTTACAATTTTTTATCTTTTAATTTTATCATTGATATGCATGATATATGTTATCTCTTTATTTTCTTATTCTCTAATTATACTTTTTAAC
>OVBI01002253.1:0-22074 GCA_900406495.1 Sisymbrium altissimum | reverse complement strand
AACAAATTTCAAAAACACCCAAACGAAAGAGATCAAATGACTCTGTTTACACATATCAAATCAAGCTAATGAGGTCATACATGTAATCTTCGATCCAATCAAATCTGTATCAAACTGCAAGGAANTCAAACTAAAAAGGAAACGGGTGATTATAAAAAGAAGCTATTAACATGATGTGATGATAAACTATAGCCTAACCTACATTCACAAGAAAACATAAAGCTGAATGAAACCATTTGGGATTCAGAGACACCATGGTAACAACACTTGTCTAGATAAAAACAACGAGACCTAAAGCAACAATATCTAATGTTTGTACAAATAAAATAGAGAGAAGTTGGGGAAAGGAAGAAAATATAAAATACCTGAGGAGGACATTCATTGGCACCAGATGGAACACGAAGAATGTGGCAACGTCATTGCTATCGACAGCTGAAAGCAGGGCCTCAAGTTTCAGAGGCTTTTCCTCATCATTCTCCAACTAACTCCAAGGCCTTATTTGCATACTTGATTGGGCTAAAAAACAGAAGCACGACATGAACATCAGATATAGCTATACATACAAACAAAACAAAGTAAAAAGAAGGAAGACAATTATACTAAGCAGCACATGGAAGTGAGAAGAGTACCTTCCTAGCAAAGACAAAATTATTCTTGTTTTGACGATGCTTATCACACAGATCTTCGAGCAAAACCAAAAACCATCACTTGACTTTATATGTTTACATATATCAAGTCAAGCTTATGATTTGTTTTTCTTGAACCCAGATCAAAGACAATGCTAACCTCTTTAACCGTCTCAGCGAGACAATTTAACCTCTTTAAATCGTTATAACCGACAACTTTTGTTATATACATCTTTGCTATACAGAACGGACATAGACATACCATGTCTGAAACATAACAGAAACTGCGGGTTTGTGTTCCCGGTTTCTGAACAGTTAGAGCTTCTCCCCTACAAAACCAAAAACGATTTTATTAATCAAAGGCTTTACGATTAGTCTGAGATATATAGTAAGATTCGACTCAAAATTCAAGAACTTGATTGAACTTAGTTTCACCTGAGAGCCCTGAGCAATGAAGTTGCTCACGACACGACCATCATCAATGTTCATACGAGGACCATATGTGTTGAATATCCTCGCTATGCGTATTTCTACAATGTCCCGGTAACAATAATAACTAATCAGCTATGAACATGATATAAAGATAACATCCAAGAGCCACAGTGATCAGAATCAGGGCTATCAATGGACAACAAAGGTGGACTACAAACCTAACCCTAACACAATCGCGAAAATTGAAAACCCCTAAAACAAAAAAACATAACCTCGAGTCGACGATGAGCGAGGAATCAAATGACCCGACGACCCGAGATGTATCCCAATCGGGTCGGTTTCAGACGGAATCAAACCTGCACAACAACCCTAACAAAAACCCTAAAAATTAGAACGATTGAACGATTAGAAATTTTGAAAACCCTAAAAAAAATATATGGCGATTGAAACTTCGAAATCGTCAATCAAAGTCAATCGGAGATTGAAAACACTTACTAATTCGGAGAACGTAAACGGATTGTTATTCTTCCTGCGATTTTTGGAGACAATCGATCGAAAGATTTCTTCGACGAAAAAGAAAAGAAGAGAGAGAGAAGAGAGAGGATAAGAGAGAAAATTGATTTGGGCGAAAATTATTTGATAACGCGTTTTCTAATGGTTATTTTAAAAGTTGAAAAAAAGGCGTTTAACAACACGTGCTTTTTCTCCTAACGGTTAGATTTGAGTAGATTTATTAATTTCGTAATCGAACCGGTTCATATATTCTCAGAAAACCACATAAACCGAACCGATTTTTTTTCAAAATACCCGTTATCGTTTTTGAGTTGAGGAGAAGTAGTTAACTTTGGTAAAGTCAACAAACGGGGATGTAGCTCAGATGGTAGAGCGCTCGCTTAGCATGCGAGAGGTACGGGGATCGATACCCCGCATCTCCAAATTTTTCTTATTTTTTACCTACTTTTTAGTATATTTCAAAAAGACCACTAGATTTTACACGCTTCACAAACAAATCTCATAGTTTATAATTGATTACAATCGGAAGTAGACAGGTTCTGTTTTTTTCTTCTTCTTTTTTTTTTTTTTCCTTTTGGCTAATCAACAACATTACATTAGGCTTTCACTAACGATATTACAGACATAATAGAATACAACTTAGGGACATGATTCAGAAAAGAAAAAGTCTCCTTTGCTATGCAACTTTATTCCCTTGACGAGGACAATATGAATGAAACTATGAACTCCTTAAACAAAGCTAAGGACTGGGTTATATCTTATCTTAGACAAGAGGATGAAGCATAGGCCAGACTTTCTTCTTCACCTCTAATCATTCTCACCCGAGCTTGAGAATCGTATTCCGGAATTATGTTCCTAACGATATCCAAAACTTTATATCATTAAAAATTGTAAAAAGTCCATACGGTCTCTGTTTGCGCCTGTTGGTGATGATACATCCAATTTGAATGCGATATCCATTAGCTCTACAAGCACAAAGACTTCTACTCTTCTTCATTCTACTAGATGACAAGCTTTGCTTTTCCTAATTAATACCAGACTGTTAGCTTAATTACGTATACATATTTCCACTTTGCCATAGTTGATGTTTCATTCACATTATTGTCTTTGTACGTATTCGTGTATGTGTGTGTTCCGATTTTTACATAGCTGATATATCTCTACATGTGCGTGTATGTTTCTCGTGTAATTATGGTTGGAAGTTAACTAATTTGTGTCTAAACATGATGAAAACGAACAGGATCCAAATTCACCTGCTACTTTTTTTCTTTTTTGCCTTCAAGACATAGAAATAAATAAGAGATAGTTACAATATAACACACTTTTTGAGTTTATATTACAAATACAGACACTTTAATGTTAAAGAGACATTTATAGGTTGTAAAATGTCAAATTTACCCAAAAAAACAAAATATATCAATTTTTTTTACTTTCTTTTCTATTTATTTTTCTCTTTCTTCTCACATCTTTTGTATATTAAATGTACACTTTATTCTTTTCATTTTTTCTTTTGTATTGATATTTTTTTATTTTTCTGAACAATATAAAATAAATTTTATTTTATAATACAAATAAGAATATTTTTTTCTATAATTTGATATCCATTTTCATATATTTTAATTACTTATATATAAAATATTATGGACAAAATTTTGTGGACACAAATTTTTTTTTAGACATAATTTTGTAGATATCAAATCATATACGTAATGAGATGAAACTAAATAAAAAAAATAACTAAAATATATCGACATGACAATATGGATACCAAATCGTGGATATGAAAACGCAGATAGTAGATGGTGAAGATAACTTAATTAAGTGTAATGTTTCCACATAAAAAAGTTTTTGTGTAGATAATAGTTAAATATGTGGACATATCGGTGTGGATACTCTATCATGGATACTCTATATGGATATGATGGTGTAGATTTTTGATCGTGAAGATAAGTAACATATGTAGATATGACGATAATATCTGATTATGAACATATTAGCTTAGATAGCAGATATTAGACATTATAACTTAGAGATACCAGATCGTATACATAATAACTTAAGTACTATGTCATGGACATGATACCTTAGATAATATGATGGCATAAATATTAAATTGTGGATATGGCGGTATGGACATAATAATGCAGTTTTGTAGAATGTATATAAAATCCAAATCTTATGATAAATAATATATATGGCTAAAATACTTTTAGTCCAATTCTTAACTTATATGTGGATATAACGATGTGGATATCCGATCGTGGATAAGAAAGTATGGATATTATATCATAAACATAACTAATATATATGGACACAACAGTGTGTATATTAGATCGTATAGATGTTGGTATAAATACATGAACTGGTACATGAACACCAATACCTATTAATAAATATGAGTTTATAAGATTTAATTGACAGTTAAATGGACAAATATAAATGGACAGGATTAAATGGATGTACTCATCTTACATTCATATTCACAAGGTTTAACTTATAAGTATCTAAAATATATCAAAGTGGGTATCAAAATATAGAGAAAAAAATTATAATTCATATCATGAAAAAAAAAAATTATTTTTGGTGTTTAAAAATGATAGAAATAAACAAATAAAAACATAAAGGAAGATGATAAAGTTAATAATAATTAAAGTAAAAAAAAAAGTAAAAAAAAAAGGATGAGTACGTATGAAAAAAAGAAAAAAAAAGTTGGTATAATGATTTTATTAAAAGAAGGATAAAGAAGTATTTTTATGTACTAAATGATAAGAAAAAGTACCCTTATACACTAAAGTGTCTAAATATGTAATATATAACTCAATAAGTGTGTATGAGTGTAATTTTCTCAATAAATAATTGGTTGTGTCACCAATTTGCTTGTGTTGTAAATATGTAAGTGTTTCAATTCTCTCTTTGAAAATCAAAGAGTCTTTCGTGTACTTGAAATAAAATCTCTTAAGAAAAACGTTAAAGAATCACAAAACTATGCACGTTCTAATGAATGTACCTCACCACGGGTGATGCAAATCTTCATGGTGAATCCCTGCTTAAGCATCATATAGGAAGGAACCAACACGAAATTGTCTTCAGGCTGTTCCGAACTCACTTTCTGAATCCTCTTCACTTTGAATCTCTGCTCCAGTGTTTTTTTCGAGGTTCTCAACACCAAACTGCAGGAGGATCTACCCGTTTTAGTAGCCAAAGGTGCAATGGAGCTCACACTTACAAACATACCGTGCGATCCTTTAACACTTTGAACTACAATCAGTTCCTCATCTTTCTCTTCTCTAAAAACGGTGATCTTCTCACTTAGGTTAAACTCAATACCTAAAGGAGTTTCCCACATAAAACGAATCACGTCTTCCTTGTGTTTAACGGTGACGTGTTTCTTGAGATCCTGATGTGTGCCGATATAGTTGCAGCCATGGACGGGGCACGAACACGGTGCGAAAACACACTGCTTCCCATGGCTAGAGCGATTATCGTAAGTTACATTCTCTTTACATCCGTATTTGGCGTTTGGACATGACAATCTAAATGCTTCAGTGATTTTCTCCATGGCTCTGCAACGATAGTAGCCAATCGGGAATTGACAGAAAGGGCATAAGTTCTTAATTCTGTTGCAGCACGGAGAACAAGCTAAATGACCATTATTACACTGCAAGGGATGTCAATATTCTTCACTATTACTAAAGCGACATCAACAGAGAAAGAAAAATAGAGTATATAGTAGTAACTTGCAATACAAGGAATCCTTAAGAACCGTACTTGAAATATAGGTTTATTGAAGGGCTCGCAGCAAATCGGACAATCTAGAAGATCTGGTTCCAGCAGCGTCACAATGGTTGATTTCACCTGTTCAGCGACGTTTTCATCCGTTTCCTTAGTGTTAGTGGTTGCCTCTTCATGAGCCGATGGATGTTGTTTGGCCAATCTCCAATTCTTACTCACCCAATCTATAAGTCGGTACATTACGAATCCCAACAACAAACTAATGAACACCAGGAAACTGCTCATCAACATGTTTGATGTGGTCCAAGCAGTAATTATTTCACACTTTATAACAATATATAGTCCTAAAAGCATTAGGAAAAGGAAAGGAGAAAAATCGTAACTAAACCCAATAAAAGAGATATAGAAAATAAATAAACCAACAAAAGATATATGAGTAACCACACCTGTGATAAAAATCTCATATATATATATAGATACATATATTTTATAACGAAATAAATATCGCATATATTTCGAAGGTAATCCATCATTTGTCGTGTATGATTCGACGTTGGGGTTTCAAAAGGTTTTGAATTTTGAAACGCTTTAATAAAAGAAGTAGGACAAAATAAAAACCAGACCAAACCAAAAACTTGCTCTTTATTAAAACACTTTCAGCACCTGAGAGGCTGACATTAACAATCTTGTATCTGCATTCCTGTATGTGTGTGCTTGGATTCCTACATAGCTGAATAGCTGATCCATATACATGTGCATAAGCAGGGGCAGAGCCACTTAGATAATATGGGGGTCAGCTGACCCCAATAAGATTATAAAATAATTTGTTTTGTATAGAAACAAGTAAAGAATTGTCAGTTTGAATGGTGTTTATAATGGTAATGACCCCCTTAAATCTTGGTTCAAATCTTCTAGTTACCTTTTTCTATAGATTTTGATTAATTTTGTTCTTTAATTCTCTTTAAAAATCAAGTAAATACAACATTTTTGAGATTCATATAATATTTTTCTTTATTTATTTTTGAATCTAAAACCCATTATTTAAACTTAACATACTTTTTTTATAAAGAATATAATATAAATTACTAATAAATTTGATTTATTTCTTATATTGTGATATTATTATGTGGTATATGTTTTTAAAAAGATTATAAATCATGACCCCAATTACAAAAAAAATTAGATTCGCCACTGTGGGTGAGCGTGTTTATTTCTGTTGTATCTTTGGTTGGAAGTTAAACTACTTTTTGTCTGCATTTAATGGAAACGAAGAGGATCCAAACTTCATCTGTACTTTTTGTTTTTTGTTTTCAGGGAATCTTATTATATAAAATTGAATCTTCAAAGTTAGTAATTAACAGGATTGTGACAAGTGACAATTTGATTATCTAAAATCTTGACATGTGTTGAAATATAAAATTACAAAAAAAAACTAATTTTAAAAAGAAAAATCATAAAAAGAAATTATAAACAAAATAGAATTAGTAATCAAAAAAAAAAATTTCTTTTAAAAAAGACAATTATAATCAAAAAACTTTTTTTAAAAAAAGTCAATTATAAACAAAAAGGATTCAAGTAAATAAAAAAGAAAAATCTTATTATATAAAGTTGAATCTTTAAAGTTAGTAATTAACAAGATTATGATAAGTGGCGATTTGATTATTTAGGATGTTGACATGTATCATAATATAAAATTACTAATTTTTAAAAAAGTAAATTATAAAAAAATTAGATTTAAAATAATCAAAAAGTAATTTTCCTTTTAAAAAAATATATTAAAATTAAAAAACGAATTTAAAGTAATCAAAAAATTAAATTTCCTTTTTAAAAAAATATTAATAATAAGAAAAGAAAAATATAAAAGGAAGATAATTATTAACAAAAAAAGAATTTGAATAAATAAAAAGGTAATTTACTATCTTTAAAAAAGTTAATTATAAACCAAAAAGATTAAAGTAATAAAAAGGTAATTTAATTTTAAAAACGGAAATTATAAAAGAATTAGATTTAAAATAATCTAAAAACTAATTTTCCTTTTAAAAACATAAAATAAAAAAAACGAAAAAAATATAAAAAGAAGACAATTATTAACAAAAAATGGATTAGATTAAATAAAAAGGTAATTTACTATCTTCAAAAAAATAAATTCTAAACCAAAAAGGATTAAAATAACAAAAAGGTAATTTACCTTTTCAAAAAAATCATAATCCTAAAATAATTAGAAACAATCACATATATATAAATGTACATACTCTCTCATAATCTTTCATCACACAATAACACAAGCTTACAAAACATCAGGTGTGTTTTCTTATTCTTATATTAATTTTACATCCATCAAATCATGCCAATTCGTGGATATACTTTATAGCTGGAATTTTCTATTTATAATAAGATAATTGCAGTTGCTCATCCATTCATCGTTAATATACTTTATTTGCATGATATATAATAAGATTAGTTGTGGTTGTTTTGTTAATTCGTGGATATACTTTATAGCTGGATTTTTCTGTATTTATATATCAGCTATGTGATTTTAATCTTAATTCTAATAATTTTACCCTTTTTCAGGAACAAAAAAAACAAAAAATAATGAATAAAGTTAATTATTTGACATTGGATCAGTTAAACAAAAAACGTCCTTATCGTCGTACGGTAGTCAGTCTTATAAGAAAGTGGAAAGCCATAAAGTTTTTTAAAAATAATGAGCTTATAGGGATGAATTTTCTCCTACTTAATGAGAATGTAAATATTTTAATTTATTTTTAAAAAATTTTAAAAATATTTACTTATTAGATAATTTAGTATTATCTAATAAATATTCAATTTTACAGGAAAATACTATTGAAGGTTCTGTGCTTCATCCTCTACTTGAAAAGTTTGGAGCTGAATTATGTGAAAGAAATCTTATTGAAATTAAAAATTTCAATGTGAAAGATTGCAATAAAAATTACAAAGTATCTGATCATGAATTTTAGATAAGACTAACGCAAAGAACAATAGTTACCAGTGTGGGACAACAATAATGTCAAATACCCTTGAAAATTTTCAATTTTGAAATTATGAGGAATTTGTTCAATTAAAAAATTCAACAAGCAATTATAAAAAAAAAAAATCCAATTGTCAACATAGTTTTTTTAAAAAATAATTTAAATAAATAAAACCAAAATATTTTAAAAAATATACAAATAATACCTTTAATTATAAATCCGTGCAACGTACGGGTCCTAATCTAGTGTTAATAAATAATATACAAATAATACCTTTAATTATAAATCCGTGCAACGTACGGTCCTAATCTAGTGTTAATAAATAATGTGTTGTGTAACCAATTTGCTTGTGTTGTAAATATGTATATTTCAGAGCTCTTTGACTATCAGACTATCTTCGGATACTTGAGATAAACTCTCTTTAAGTAAAACGTAATAGAATCAGAAAACTATGCACATTCTGATGAATGCACCAGACCACGACTGATGCAAACCCTCATGATGAATCTCCTACGCAACATATAGGAAGGAATCAACACGAAGTCGTCTTCTGGCAGTTCCTCACTCATTTTCTGAATTCTCTTCACCGTGAATCTATGCTTCAGTGTGGCTCTCGAGGTTTTCAATTCCAAACGGCAGGAGAATCTGCCCGTTTTAGTAGCCAAAGGTGCAACACAATTAGCACTTACAAACATACCGTGTGATCCTTTCAAACCTTGAACTACAATCAGTTCTCCATCTTTCTCTTCTATAAAAATGGTGATCTTCTCAGTTAGGCTAAACTCAATGGCTAAAGGAGTTTCCCACGCAAAACTAATCAGGCCTTCCTTGTGTTTAACATTGACGTGGTTCTTAAGATCCTTGTGTGAGCCGATATACTTGCAGTCACGCACGGGGCAGGAACAAGGTGCGAATAGACATTGCTTCGCATGGCTAGAGTGATCTTCGTACGATACATTCTTTGTACACCCGTATATGGTATTTGGACATGAAACTATAAATGCTTCAATGACTTTCTCCATGGCTCTGCAACGATTGTACCCAATCGGTGATTGACATGAAGGGCATAAGTTCTTAAGTTTTGTGGGGCACAGAAAACAAGCAAGATGACCATTCGTACACTGCAAGACAGAACCAGAGTGTTATCCCAAAACAATTGTACATAACATCAATATTGGTCACTATCATTAGAATTATTACCCAAAGAGGAAAAAGTAAGATAGTAACTTCCAATATAGGAATCTTTAGGAACCAAACCTGAAATATAGGAGCTTTGAGGGGCTCACAGCAAATCGGGCATTCCAAAAGATCTGGATCGAGCAGCGTCAGGAAAGCATGCGAATCTTCTCTGGTTGAGTCGTCTGCTTCTTCAGAGACTTTATCAACCTTTTCCTCAATGGTTGCCTTTTGCTGAGCCGAACTCTGATGTCTGGCCAATCGCCAATTCCTCACCCAAACTATAAGCTGATGGATTACAAATGCACCAAAAAACCCCAATAACAACCCAAGGAATACGAAGAAACCGCTCATCAACATGTTAATATGTTCCCAAGCAGTAATTAGGTATTAACTTGTTATTTCACAACTTAAGAAAATATGGAAACCCTAGTAAAACCCTAAACCTTCAATAAAAAGAAATATAGACAATACCTATAATTATGTTAAAAAAATAAAGACAATACCTATAATTATTAATTAATAAAGAGAAATTGACTTCAAGAAGACATTCAATTTTTGTGGAAGCTCTCTTGTCCAGTGGTCAATCAAGTGTTACATCAGGTTTGGAAAATCCAATTTATGTAGGTTTGTGTAGTTAAGAGAGTTCGAACTAGTGTAAAACTTTTGAACTGATTCTTGCTTATCATCTGGTATGAATCTCGTCTTAAGAAGTCTCTCTAGCTTCTCCTAAGACTTCATACAAGAAGGTTCAGCCGGAACTCTCGACCAGCTCGATCTCAACCAGGTCGACAAAGTACAACCCGATCAGTTCGACCAACTTGTGGTCTCGTTACAAAAAGCTTTCCCATCACGTGTGATGCATATTGAATCGTTCATTTTCGATCCGTATGTTGTTGCGGGAAGAGCCGTTGGTCATAGTTGAATTCGATCTACCGTAATAGGATTAGATCATAGTGTAATAGACTAATAGAAAAAAAAAATCTTGAATAAGA
This sequence comes from Sisymbrium altissimum, assembly GCA_900406495.1. Lineage (NCBI taxonomy): Eukaryota > Viridiplantae > Streptophyta > Magnoliopsida > Brassicales > Brassicaceae > Sisymbrium > Sisymbrium altissimum. The sequence continues at coordinate 11,610 of OVBI01002253.1, read as the reverse complement.
AACAAAAATCTTCCTTGTGTTAGCTAGCTTTTGAGTCCTTTTTCCTTTTCCTTGCATAATGTGTGTGACTAAGTATCACTTGTGACAGAGCAAATGCCAAAGTGCATTGGAGCTACTCATTTAGTCCGACTAGATCATTGATTGAACCATTTCTCACTTTCACATTTCCTTTTTAAAAACTTCTGAAGGAAGATTTTCCATAGTGTTTACTTTCACTATGGTCTTGCTACTGTATAACGGCGTCCAAAAAAGTTGTGCATTTGAATGCAAGAAGTAAAGACAAAATCAAAACCAGACAAAACCTAAACTAAACCTTGAGGATCAAGTTGTTTATGTATTCTTTTCAATTTGGTGATAAAAATGCAGCCGTATTTCCTATGACGATGGCTCAAGCCTTACTCAAATCTCCAAAATCGTAATTTACTTTCGCTCCCTACAGAATTTGAATAATCCAAGCAGAAAGGTACCTCTTAATTAATTAACGCAATCCAATGCTCAGCTTCATCGGACGGCGGCAGTATCTTAAGGACGTGAGAAAATTTCAAAACTCACTTGTGACCCTCTCCTCAATCAACCAAGCTCTTGCAGATTCCACACTGCTCATTTTGGAGGTAAAATTTTTCTCACTGTTATGAAAATCAATAAAAACCAGTAAAGTTAGTGTTTGAAGAAAGGGTTTTAAGAGATTGGGGTTACCAAAAACATTTTTGCTTGAGTCTTACAAAACTGTTACTGGTTTATGTCTACGAAATATAAAGTCTCTTAGCACAACATTACAGAATCACAAAACCATGCACATTTTTTTATGAACGGACATCAATCAAATGTAAACCGGGTGATGCAAATCTTCATGGTGATTCCCCTACGCAGTACATTGGTAGGAATCCACATGAAATCGTCTGTGGGAAATCCGTCAGTTATCTTCTGAACTTTCTTCATCATCAATATATGCTTCACTGTGGCACTCGAGGTTCTCAATTCCACACCGCATGAGAATACGCCAGTTTCAAGTGCCAATGATGTGATTGCGCTCACGCTTATAACCAAACCTGCCGGTCTTTTATGACCTTGAACTACAATCAGTTCCCCATCTGTCTCATCTATAAAAATGCTATTCTTCTCAGTGAGCCTAACGTTTATAGGAGTGCCCAACTTAAAAGGAATCAGGCCTTCATTGTGTTTAGCAGTGACATGGTTCTTGAGAGCCTTGTGTGAGCCGGTATAGTTGCAGTCATCAAAGGGGCAGGAACACGGTGCGAAGACACACTGCTCCTCATGGCTACAGCGATTCTCGTATGATAAATTCTCCTTACACCCGTAATTTGCATTTGGACATGACATTCTATATGATTCAATGACTCTCTCCATGGCTCTGCAACGTTGATACCCAATCGGTGACTTACAGAAAGAGCAAACGTTGTTAAAATTTTCGCAGCACATTGGACAAGCTACATGACCATTTGTACACTGCAATACAGGACCAGTGTGTTATCACAAAACAGCTGTATGGTACATCAACATAGAGATAGAGAGAAAAGAGAATATTTTCAACTTGCAATAACCAAAACCTGAAATATAGGAATCTTGAGGGGCTCGCAGCAAATCGGGCATTCGAGAATATCTGTATCCATCAGCGTTACGGTGATATGCGAATCTTCTGTGGTTAAGTCGTCTGCTTCTTCTTCAGTGGATTCTTCAACCATTTTCTCAATGGTTGCCTCTTCTTGAGCCGATGCTTGTTGTCTGGCCAATATCTTATTCTTTGCCCAATCTACAAACTTCTGGATTACGAACTCCCCAAGAATCAAAGCAAGGAATAGGATCAAACAGCTCATCAACATGTTGATATGTGTGTTCACAAGCCGTAATTAAGTGATAACGTTTTTTGTTATTGGGCAAACGATGATTATTATGTGATAATGTTTTTGTTACTTCACAGGATGAATAATACCCCCATTATATTAGAGGCATAAAAGCCCCCCAAATCCAATAAAAGGAGATATAGATAGTCAAAGGTTAAAAAGAGAAAATGAAAAACTGGAAACTATGTATTAGCTTTTGAGTTTGTTTTTTTCCTTTTTCAAGGCAGAAGAAAAAAGGAAAAGTTAATGCGTCCATATCCTCTTGATAGCTAAGACAGTACAAGTGTAACTAAACACTGTAGTACAAGTGTAATGAAACAATAGGATTTTCAAATCGTTTTGAGTAGGCCTGCGGTTCTAACCGAACCAAACATTGATTTTCTATTCGATTCAAATTATGTTATGGATTTTGCCGGTCGGTTGGTTTATGCAATTATTTCAGTTATCAGTTCGGTTTGGTAATCTATTATTTTATTTTTCTTTAATATTTTGCCTAATCTATATTAATCTTTATACCAAGCAAACTGATTAAAACCAAATCATATCCAAAACTTTAAATGGAATTAACCCAATTTAACCGAACTAACCAAAATTACATAGATTTAAATTAAATCGAATTTAACTAAAAACTTGTACACAGCAGTTTAATCCACCAGTTAATTTTCAAATCGAACTAACTAATTAAACCGTAAATGCAACTTTTTCTGCTTAATTCAGCAGATTTGTTTTTTTCAGTCCAAACTAACTGAACACTTATTAAACAGAATCGAAAAAACCGATCTAACCGAACCAGCATGCTTAATTGTGAGGTCTGAGACTTCGGATCTCCGTTCGGATTCGGATCGGTTTATTCGGGTTTTTAAATTTTTGGATTTACACATATATAATTATTCGTGTTTTTAAGTTATTCATCGGGTTTAGATTGGTTTATTTTGGATTCGGGTCGAATTTTGAGTTTTATCTCAAATCTAATTTTGGTTTTAGAGTCGGATCGATTTATTTCGGATTTGGACTCAGGTTCAGATATTTTGAAAATTTTCAAAATAATAGTAGTCAATGTAATGAAAACTCTAATAAACTCAAAATTTAAATAAAATAGACTAATCAAACATATAAATCCGAACTAAACTTGAATCAAAACCATCATATTATATTAGTTATAATCATAGAGAGAATTCTAGGTTTGTGCCAGGTTATTCGAGTTTCGGTATTTATGTTTAGATAGAATTTCAGGTTCAAGTTAGTTCAGATTAGTTTATTCGAGTTTTGGTATTTCGGGTTTAAAAAAATAAAAACGGTTCAAGTTTCTAAAATTTATTTTTCAGATATTAAAATTTATTTTTCAGATACGGATTTGGATATTTTGGGTTGTGTTCGGATCCAGATTTTGGGTTCGAAGAAAAATCACAGGCCTAGTTATGAGTTTTGAAATGAAGAGAGCAAAACCTTAAGAGGATCAAAGCAAAGCTGATGGTACTGGATTCTCTTTTGAGTTTGGTGCTAAAACGCAGCCGTTTTACTCAACAAAATATATCAGATTAATTGTTTTTCTTTTCAGTTTTCACCATTTTCAACAGAGCACGACGATGGCACAAGCTCCACTCAACTTCCATGCTTCTCCTTCTTTCTCCATCCCCAAAACCCTAATCACTCACACTCTCTCCCTCCATAGCTTAAAGAATCATCCGAGCTTTAACTCCCGACGGCGCCTCTTAACCAATCGAATCCGATGCTCAGCTTCATCCAACGGCGGCAATACCTTAAGAACTTGCAAGAATTGCAAAAACCAATTCGATCCTCTCCTCAATCACCCTCGGGCTTGTAAATTCCACACTGCTCATTTCGGAGGTAACAATTAATCTTTTCTTTATTCAAAGACTTCAAATTTGAAATTCGCTTTCTGTTTTGGGGAATTAGTAAAGATTAGGGTTTGAATAAAGAATCCAAATTTATGGTTTTTTTTAGTCAAAGAGTTGAATTTGAGATTCGCTCTCTGTTTTTGGATTAAGGGTTTGAATAAAGAATTTGAATTTATGTTTTTTTTGTTCAAATACTTGAATTTTAGATTAGCTCTCTGTTTTGGGAATTAGGGTTTGAATAAAGTATTTAAATTTGTGTTTTTTTTGTTCAAATACTTGAATTTGAGATTAGCTCTCTGTTTTGGGAATTAGGGTTTGAATAAAGGATTTAAATTAATGTTTTTTATTCAAAGACTTGAATTTGAAGATTAGCTCTGTTTTTGGGATTTAGAGTTTGAATAAAGAATCTAAATTTATGGTTTTTTTTTTGTTCAAAGACTTGAATTTGAGATTAGCTCTCTGTTTTGGGGATTACGTTTGAATAAAGAATCTAAATTTGTGTTTTTTGTTTCAAAGACTTGAATTTGAGATTAGCTCTCTGTTTTTGGGATTAGGGTATGAATAAAGAATATAAATTTATGGTTTTTTTTTGTTCAGATTCTTGAATTTGAGATTAGCTCTCTGTTTTAGGAATTAGGGGTTGAATAAAGAATGTAAATTTATAGTTTTTTTTTTTGTTCAAGATTAGCTCTCTGCTTTAGGAATAAGGGGTTGAATAAAGAATGTGGTTTTGGTTTTAGGTGAGACGAAGAGGAAGTTCGAGAGTGTGTACACTGGTGGAACAATGGATACACCAAACTCTGGGAAAGTGTTACAGTATTGGCATTGTTGTGGTTCTGAAGATCCTTTTGACTCTGGATGTACTGCGTCTCCACATTCTACTTATGACGATTGATTCTTTCTTTATATTTTGTTAATGGAATGTGAAAGAATGTAATTTTATTCTTTGGCCATATTGACATGAAGGAGAAGAAGAAGAAGAAAGGCAAAGAATATTTGCTTTGTAAAGTTTTGTTTTGGTTTTTTTCTTGTAGAGAGAATCAGAATCTTTTTGTTTCTTTGCATCCTCGGATTGAAGTCTCCTTGTACAAAACAACGTTTGCTTCTCAAGTTTCTATTAGTTTTTCTTGATTCTTGCCCATGATGTTGGTTTTGTTTAATGTTTCCTATACGTGTTGTGATGATTAAAGACGTTAGCTTTAACTTCTTTTGATGTTCTTGTTGTTGACATTTGATCTCAACCATTATTAGAGTTGTTCTTCTGGTTGGTAAGAATTAAGATGGGAGATCATTTAGTGTTGGTGGTTGATCGGTTATCGAATGAATCTGGTCTAGCGACGGTTAACCGAGTTGAGGCAAAAGCAGACACGGTTAAGGAAGCTGGTGCATTTGATTATGTAGCCGCAGGAACTGATGATATCTGTGAGAGCGAATTTGTACAATGTAGGATTTGTCATGATGAAGACGAAGATTCAAACATGGATACGCCTTGTTCTTGTTCTGGAACATTAAAGGTTTTATTATATCTTTGTTTTCAGTTGTTTGTCCATAAGCAAGAACTTATACGAAACCTCAAATGATTCTTTTTGTCATCCGTCTCAGTTTGCACATCATAGTTGCGTCCAGAGATGGTGTAACGAGAAAGGTGATACCGTATGCGAAATTTGCCGTCAGGTATGATAAATTCTATAAATCATATAGTTTCCTTTTCTGCTTACGGTGGAGTTATCTCATGAATCCTTGTTCAAATATCAGCAATATAATCCTGGTTACACAGTTCCTCGACAACTGTTTCATTACACAGGCATGTCAATGAACTTCAGGTACTTTTGTTCTATCTTGCTTTGATATCCTCTTTTGTTACCTCTGCAAAATGTATTTACTCTACTGAGAGTTTTATTCTTGTTTGATGGAATTGTTCTAGGAGTGATTGGGGAATAGAGGGACTAGATCTTCGTAATCCTTATTTTCTAACGTGGGATGCGTCTGATGATCACGAGCTTTATTCTTTTCATAGCCCGACAAGCTTGATTTGTTGTCGCTTAATTACCTTGCTGGTACGTTTCTTCTCTCTGTCCAGACTCTTGACTAGTCTTGAGAACAAAAATCTGAATGAAGACACATCTTCTTGTGCAGTTCATACTTCTTCTGTTCTTGCGCCATTCACTTCCAGCCTTTTTAGGTGGAATCGATGAGTTCTCTTTCACGTTGCTTATGGTAAGCTCGTTAAACCACAGCTCGAACATACACATTTCCTCTCGTTTTCCCAAATTTAGAATTGCTTTCTTATTGCAGTTACCTTTATTGAAAACATTGGGAATCTTCTTGGTTGCTTATTTCTTTGCGAAGTCATTCACTGTTATACAACGTTGCAGGCAAGAAAGGGTAAGAACATTCATCAACTCCCATAAGTATGATTCTTGCAGAGATATTCAAACCTATATAAAACATGGTTTTGGGGTTTATTTCTTCCTTCGTTGCAAATTAGGATACGAGACTCTCTGGTTTCTCTTCCGACGAAGAAACTGCACCGCCTCGGATATTGATGGCTTTGCCCGAAGCACATGAACTTCATGTTCCCGTAAACTAACACAATCAATTTAGAACTTCTCCTTCTTTGGTTTGATTTGTACGTATTTGTATCATGAACAACACACACAATGCCCACAAAATAAATGATATTCCACATTAATTAGATATACGATGTAACAAAAGTATGTGATTCAAGGATCAAAGAATTCCGAGTACAATCACTGATGGTCAAAAACAGGAAAAATTATCAGTTAATTAGCAATTTTGAGGAATAAGCTTTATATTATAAGATGGTCTAGTTTAAATTACTGCTTGTGGAGCCAACAGATGTAGCTGACCTTGGTGTACAATTATTGTTGTATATGTCGTACATAGATACATAGAAGATGTCAGTTTTTACTAGCAATGAGTTAGCCTAGTGGCTATAAGGTCAGAGGTTCAAATTTAGTTGGGAGGGGTCTACTCTCCTAAAGACAGTTAAATTACATGATTTAGGTTTTTGCCCTAGGAAATGTTCTATATCAAAGTGAAAAATAATTTTTTTTAGAATTTTTTTTTAGGTTAAGAAATTTATCAAAACATCTCTATAATATTAAATAGGAAGACACATTTAAAAAATACTCAAAAAATCTTTACATTTATAAAAATTATCATTAAAATTGTTCTACAATAGGTGAAAGATATTTCTTTTGACAAACAAAAATTCAAATAACTGTTTTGCATAATTATATTATATACAGCATAAATCTCAGATGTCCCAACTATTGGCATAAATATTTTTAATATTTAGCCCAACTATTTTCAAATGATATAATAAAATCAGTTCATATCTATAATTTATAAATAACAAAAATAGAGATTTTATTCTGGTGTATTATTTTTAATATAACAACTTAACAAACAACCTATTTTTGAAAAATATTAAACTTAAAAATAGTTGATGAAAAAATAATACAATAAATATCTTTAGATTAAAATAAAATTCATAAAATCAATTTTTAAAATCATAAATTAATTTGTAAAATAATTTTAATGTAGAGATTATAATAACAAAATACAAAATAACTTTTATTTTCCGAACTAACGAATAACCTGAACCGAACTCAAACAAATAATCAAATGTCAACTCCTAAGTAAGATGATTGAAAACGCAACTCATAAAATTCAACTACAAAAATTCATAAATAAATTTATAATCAACTAATATTATATCATCATCATATTTAATAAAATTTAATTATGAAATCAAAAATAACAAATCAAATCAAATTTTCTCAAACCAAATCATAAATAAAAATACAAAAAACAGAATTACTCCGCGCAAATGCGGGTTATGTTCTAGTTTTAATATATTTATTTTGTAGAAAATTCTCCTATGTTACTTTGTGTTCTAGTTCTCCTAGTAGGTCTTTTACTTTAAAACAAATACAAGTTTGTGAAATATCAAAGGGGAGATAACTTTATGTCGTCCTAATTGGTGTTACATTTCTAAGATCCAATCTCGATTTTGATTGGGAAATTAGAAAGAAATCGTATCACAAAGAAGCCATTAGACGCAGATCTAAAAACGAGCTGATCAGTATGGTTGGATGTTGCATTTTGTTTTATTTTGATTATTGTGAATCTTTTATTTGTAATGATTTTGTAATAAAAATAAGCTATGCGCTTCGTATACTTGTGACAAAAAGACAAATAAACTTATTATTATTATTATTATTATTATTTTGAGCAAAGGGTTAACAAACTTATTATTGATAACACAACGGATCAACGACGTAACTCTTTATTTGAGTATCTCATTATTCATTTTCGTTTAAGCAATATAAAATAGTTTATATTTTTCTCACATTCTTGAAAATCAATCGGGTACTTGGCAAGTTTCTTAGCAAACCGATCAAATAGGTCATCAATCACACCTTCTCCAAAATGTTCTTTTATGATCGTACTGAGAATAGCTCTGAACATGGAAGTGACGAAGTCGTTGGATAATGGAATATCCTCCAATGGATGACGTACAATCTCCATGATCTCAATTGTGAAGCTACTATTGTGCTCAATCTCTCCCTTTAATTCGCTAAATTGTGGAAAATACACTGGAAAGTTGAACAACCCAATCTTTTCCTCGCTCGTTAGTCCCTACAAAAGAAAAACATCTGATTACTAGAAATTTCTCAGGACTCATTGTGTGATCTTTATTAGCTATAAGACTATAACATCACTAAAGGTATTGAAATTCAAAGCGTTAAAGTATAAAAAGCTATAAATCATTAGAAAAAAAAAAAAAAAAAGAAGCTATGACGCTTTGAATTTAGAAACATAAAAAGGTATTGAAATTAAATTACTTACCAATTTGGCCATATCCATAAGACAATCACTGATCGTATCCACCACAATACCTTGCCATGTCTTGAACAAGGGGACACCATCGGACAAACCTTGTCCCAAAACGATCAACAATCCTCCTGTAACTATCTCTTCTGCTCTAGCTTCAAGAAAAGTCGTCATGTCTTTTCTGAACTGGACCTTGTACGCTTTGGTCACTTCTTCTATTGAATTATTACACTGAATGTAATTTTTGTTCCATGCTGGAGATTTCTTGTCATCTACGCCCTCTGGAACTTTGGAAAGCCAGTGAGTCGTGTAAGATGTGTGTCCAATGTGGATGGTGTTCCTTGGTAACACTTGGCGATGGAAGGAACCTGGAACTCCGACCGAGAAATATTCACGTTCGGATGAAGGAGGCTGGGTTCTAAAGAGTGTATTGAAGTCATTGTTGGGCTGATCATTAAAGAACACTTGGAATTCGATTGGCGTGATGCTATTTTCCTTGTTGTCCTTCAAATTTTTCAATTTCACAGTATCAATGATACTTTGAACAACATGAAACGTGTTAGGTCCAGTGGAACAACCAAAATCCGCAATTCCGAAAGTACAAAGATCAGAATTTAGAAGATCGAGTTTTTCTAAGATGCATTGCCGTGTCTTTTCTCCAACGCCATTTATACCTGCTTCCTATTTCACATATAGATAGAAAAATGTGGGTTGAATATATAATTATTTGGGTAAGAAATGACTATGGTTAAAAATTTCAGAAATAACAAAACTAGTTCGTAACATATAATCACATATTCCTTTTATATCTTATAATATAGCATTAAATCACATAACTTACGTATTGAATATATAAGGAGATCTATATATATATAAATGAAAATCATAACATACGATATACAATAAAAAATGCATTAACAAAAAAAACAAACTTGATATGAAGAATTATGGTTGTAACTGTGTTGATCGTCACCACTGCTCATTGGGTACGATACAGGAAATGTTGACATTGCAGTGTGTTTTGTGCTTAGTTATCTCTAAACGTTGGGAGTCTTAAGTTTCAATATATAATCAAAGAGACAAACAGAAAGTACATATTTAAACAAGGTTACAACAGGTATGCATTCAGTAAGACAACTTTTTTTTTTGTCAAACTTTTTTTTTGGTCAAAGTATTCGGTTAGACAATTCTTGATTCTTCCAAGATGGTCGTTTTATTTGAAATTTCTGTCTTGACAAACTCTAGTTAAAAAAAAAATCTAAATGTGTTTTGTCAAAAGAATAAGAATAAGTGGCTTGAAATGTTCCACTCAATACGAAAATTCAACATTGTGCTAGCAGAAGTTATTAAATATGTAATTTTAATGTTTCACTTAATACGACTGTTCATATTCGCTCGGAGAAGTCATAATTATGTGATTAAAAATTTTGCGAACATTTCTAAAGATCTGAATGACAATGAAACAAGTTGAAAAATACTCATGGTGATGAATAATAAATGACTTTTGGGCGGAAAATTTAGGGAACTACAAGGAAGAAACCAATAAAGTTCCCTAAATTTATTGGTTTCAAATCCAAAAAAATTTAGGGAACTACAAGGAAGAAACCAATAAAATTATGGTTTCAAAACCAATAAACCAATAAATGATTAGCTTGGTTTCACTACAAAACTCGCCGAGTCCATCTCAAGAAAAGTCAGCTCCGAGGGAAAGAAGGGTAATCCTGCGCGCTTCTGTTTTGACTCTTCTTGAAAGTTATGGTTTTACAGATTCTCACATCTCCAGCATCGTTAGCATTTACCCAAGATTGCTTATAGCAGATGCTGAGAAATCTCTTGGTCCCAAGCTTCAGTTTTTACAGTCTAGAGGAGCTTCAACCTCTGAGCGTACTGAGGTTCTTTCAAATGTTCCGAGAATTTTGGGAGAGAAAGGGAAGCAATATACTATGATTTAGATAAAGAGATTGTAAAAGCCGATAAGAGTTCCAAGCTGGAAGAGTTGTGTCTTTCTTTGCTTTTATGGATATTTAAACAATACTCTTGGAAGAACAAAAGAAGTGTACTCTTTATCATTCATCCAACACACTGTAAAAAAAAATGTACAACTTACAGAAAAATAGAATCAAAATATAAGGTGTGTACCTCCAATCGCTAAACCCGTGACACTGTCTTGGTGTCCCCACAGGTCTTTCGATTTTTATTTTTCCTTCTGAGAGTCTCCCAACATCGGTTCAAACTTCCCTCTGAGTTCAAATTCCAACGTAGAACTTAATTTCTCCGTAAGACCTGTGTACTGCACCAAGAGGTCCTCAATTCGCTCTTCACATCCTCTTGCAACCACACCATTTAAACTTTCAGTCAGCTCCTCAGAAAACCGTTATCCAAGAAGAAGCTTGAGGAGAAGAAAACAAACTGGCCATACATCAGTGCTATATGAATCCAAATATTTTGAGCTGGCCTGTGTTGTCGATATGTTTTGTCTTTCCAATAATTCAAACAACAACTCGGAGCTCATAGATATACCCTCCTTAACTAATCTATTCAAAACCATTCCCATTTCCAAAGCATCGACTGGTTTGCTACACGAGCTAGTTTCTTCAGAGATTAGTCTATACATGTTTCCTTCCAGTTTCTAACAACTCAATCACATCAACATAAGCATTCCTAAACTCGTCAAACTTCACTCAAGAAACACTCAAACAGCTCTTGATCACCCCTTCCTTATTCAAATTGAGAGTGCATCACATAAATGCATACCCATTATGGCTAAAAACCATACTCATAAATAAGCAAACAAAGATGATTCTGAGACCTTAGATGAGTGTATAACTTGTTCCCATAAAATATTTCAGGGGATGTTGTGAATGCAAATGACGTAGAGGAGGCTCTTGAAAGAGTAGACTGTGTTGTTCATCTTGCTTCCTACGGTGGTTCGTGATATGCTCAAATTATCCCTAGAGCTACTCTCTCAAATTAAAAGATCGATTGTAATACTTAGGGGTCGAATTCCACAGAGACTCAAGATTCAC
>OVBI01002252.1:0-14655 GCA_900406495.1 Sisymbrium altissimum | reverse complement strand
GAGAGAGAGAGAGAGAAAGAGAGAGAGAGAGAGAGAGAGAGAGAGAGAGAGAGAGAGAGTATTGATCGGATTTATGGCGCTGTTGAGTACTCCCCTCATCACCAACATCAGCGTAATAGTTACTTGTCAGTATGGAACAACAGAGATCGAATAAGACAAATAGAAACATCATCACACCGAAGGATATTCAGCTCACAAGCAGAATCAGGGGTGAGATGTGTATATTTAGAAAATCTTTAAAAGTAATTTATAATAATGATTCTAAAAGTCTTAAGGATATATACCATATTCTCAAAATCTTGTTTAATAAGTTAAATTGCTTAAAATCCAACTTCCAATAACACTAGATTTTAATATAATCATAAAATCTTTTAAAACCAACCTTTTTGAATAACAATAGACTTTTTGTGGAATTAAAAAATCATCAAACCAATAACACTATATTTTAGTAAGAATGTTAAAATCCATAAACTAATAACAATGGAATCTGAAAATTTTAAAAGTCATTAAAAATCTAAATTCCACTAAACCCTGCTTAGTATATCGATACTTCACTTATTTGCCTTTAATCAGATATATATATATATATCTTTTTAAAATTTGAGTTTATACTATATTTGGGAACAAATGTCTATACTAATTTTTACTAACTTTTTAAGTTTAATTTATTTTTTAATTATTCTATATTCTTACTTTATCAAATCTATATTTTTTTATCTAAAAAAAGACAGATTTTGAAAATCCCGGACTTAATATATTACATATAATTTTATCCCATTGAAGCTTTTTCAGCATTGACATACATTCATTTTCTTCATTTAATCTGATTTCAATTCTAAACCCTAATTTTCTTCCTCTAATTAGAGATTTTTTTATTCTTCCTACTAGTTATACTAATTTTTATGAATTCTATACTATTTTTTTTCTTATTTCTATAAATTATTCTTTATACCATATATATATAGGGTTGACGATCTATTTTTTCATGAATACTATGTATCTTATCCCAGTCTTTTGTTTTAACCAAGACTTTTTCAATATTGCATCCATCCATTTTCTTTGTGTAATCTAATTCCAATTGTAAACTCTATCGTTTTTGTCATTGGCAGTAGAAAAAAGTCTTTGATTAGAGACTTAGAGTTGGAGATTTCACAGTAGCATAAGAGATTGAGAGAGTTTTGCTTGGAGATCCAAAGAAAATTTATCAGTTTATAGGAAGAAAATAGATACTATATTTATCAGCTTTGCACAATAACATTATTTAGTAAGTCTATTCTATTTTCTAACAAAATTGGTGGCAATTGAACTTGCAACTCAAGCCAACGAAAATGGAGGATTGGTATATCAACACGTATGGTATCATTTCGTATATATATACATATATATAATTCCATTTTATTCTATTATTATACACAATATAGAGTAAAATAGAAATATATGGAATATTATACTATATAGTTTTGGTATAGATATTTTACATGATCCCATGTGATTGTTGTACACCAGCGGTGCATCCTTTCCAAATATCACTAGATCATTAGGATCGTTTAGCATCTCATGCAGAATTTCTTGAAAACATCCGCAATATAAATGCCTCAGAGTTGGTCTATTATCACCTTCTTGATCCTATATTGTAAATCCACCAGTTTCGGAATTATACTATTCACCATTAACTCTAAAAACATCCATATTCATTAGTATCTTAAATAGGGGTTCTAAACTTATTAATATTAGTATAATATAATTTGATTATCTAGTTAAATTATATAATTTGTAAAAAAAATGAACCACTTAAAAATAAATGTGTGTAAAAATAGATTTCATATAGTATCTAAATGTATCTCATTTAAGATACTTTTCATTCTCTCTAATTTCTCTAATTTTTTCTTTTTTTTTAGTTGAAATACCGATATAGTATCCCACCAAAGGAGAAACTATAATATTCTTAATATCACTGGACATGTACAGTAATGAGTGCTGAAAAAACAAGAGTTTTGGACAGCTGATGCAAAAAAATATTAGAATAAGATTTTCTAAAACATTCCACTAGATTATCTTTAGGAAAAATTATTCAATTACCATGAAACTGTGTATATATTACTATAATTCTATACATCTTTCAAAAATTATTCAAATCTTTTTACACCCTAGTAAATTACGATAAACTCCTTTTATTACTTTTTTAATTGAAATTATTTTTCATTAAAAATGAATAAAATTATTAATAAATCCATATCAATAATAATTATAATCTACGTCAGTAATTAACTACTTTTTAATGAAAAATAATTAATAAATCCATGCTACTAATAATTATAATCCACAACTTTTTTCTTTCGTCGACTAAACCCTAACCGTTTGATATTGTTGCTTTCGAAATTATCTTCTCTGAAACTATTCTCTGATATCATCTTCGCCAAAATCGTCTTCTTCGCAAGCGTCTTCCCCGAAATCTTCTTCCCCAATTGATATTTTCACTTTCGAAATGGTCTTCTCTGAAAGTGTCTTTTACGATATCGTCTTCGCCGAAATCGTCTTCTCCGCAAGCGTCTTCCACAAAATCGTCTTCTCTACAAAGGCATGTAATCGTCTTCTCCGGTATGTTGTGGCTGAGTCAGTTTTCTATTGTGACTGAGTTAATTTTCTATTGCGACTGAGTTAATTTTCTATTGCGACTGAGTTATATATTATGTTGTGGCTGAGTTAGTTTTTTGCGGCTGAGTTACGTATTATGTTGTGGCTGAGTTAAGTTTATGTTGCGGTTAAGTTATATATTATGTTGTGGCTGAGTTAGTTTTTTTGTTGCGGTTGAGTTACATATTATGCTGAGGCTGAGTTTGTTTTCTATTGCGGCTAATGTATCTCGCAGCGTTTCATGTTTATATATTAGGTGTCTGAATATGTATAATTTTGATACATTTAACTCAGCCATACGTTTTCTTTAATCTCGAGATGTTTAAAATCTCGAGAAATGTAGCAATTAAAGCTATTTTCCTCTGCAAGTTTGCAACTAAGGTTCTAAATTTGTTTAAAAAATATCTTCCTCGTCTAACCTAATCTCATCTTGCATTTCAGGTAAGTGAATTTTGATTTTGTCTGTATCAACTCTTGTTGAAATTAATATGATTTCGTTGCAGAAAAATGAAACAGACAAGGTGAAAATGTAGAGAGAAAAACGCCAAAACAATGTTGGTGTGGTGAACCCTCAGGTATACTTACATATGGAACAACTAAAAATCCAGGAAGATTATTCTAGTTCTGTGCAAAATAATATAATAAGGTTAGTTTAGTTCTTATTTGGCATGTTTAAAAATCAATAAGTATGTCATAGCGAGATCTGGTTAAATTGGTGAGAACAGAGACATTTGTTCCGATGGATGGATGAGTGTTTGGTCGAAAAAGTTGATGATATGAAGTCAGTGATAAGTGACATGAACAAAGACATGTCGGAGCTGAGAGTTAATGTTGCTCGGTTGGAGAAAGAGTTTGACGTACTGAATATCAAAAACTTAGGCATATTGTAAAAAAATATTTTTTAACTCAGCTGTAAATTAACTTGTAAATTCAGCCGTGTCATTAAGATAAATAAGCCGTATCATTTAGAACTCAGCCGTATCATAATTAAATAATTTAGCCATACCTCAAACATACCCTAAAATCGAAAATGTAACATAAGATTTAAAAAGTTATAATTAAGAAGGAGATGATATGATAAAGCAATTCGCATGATTTACCATTCAGTCATTTTGTTTAAACAACTCAGCCGTGTCATTTATAACTCAGTCATTTCGTTTATATAACTCAGCTGTGTTATTTAGATAACTCAGCTTTATCTTAATTAAATAACTCAGCCAAACTTCAAACATACTCTAAGATCAAAATATAATTTAAGACTTACAAATTATAATTAATCTCATTGTATTAATATCAAATGAATATAAATCAACTGCATGTGTATACTTTCTTCAATTTACAAGTTACGACTCTAACTCGACATTCAGATATATGTTGCCTTACAAGTACTTCAAAATTTACTGATAGATATAAGTTGAGACCCAAAATTATATACAATAAACCATATACAATGTGTTTTCAATTGAATTTGTAAAAAAAATTTCAGTTGAGACTCTAAATCATATACTTTTTAAATGCTATACATTAAACCCTAAATCCTGATCCTTATACCCTAAATCCTATAAGTCAGCCGTTAAGTATAATATATATCGCGACGTTTCGTATGTTGGACGGGAAAATCAATAACTCAGCTGATTTTCCCGTCCAAAATAAGAAACGTCGTGATATACATTACACTTGATGACTGATTTATATGAACAAACTCTATAACTAAACCGTATCGTAATTCTATAACTCAACCATATTATAAACAAAATCCATAACTCAGCCGTAATACAAAAATCTATACAAAACTTCTACATTGGCTCGACTCCTTCAATCCGTAATCATCAAGTACTATCTTCGCAAGTTCGTCTAGTATTGTTTTCTCATCTATATGCACAACTCTACACCCTCTACCGTCGTTGTTGAATACATATATGTTTTTCTTGACCCAGTTGCCGGAAATAATAATTACCAGATCCATAAGATCTATGATGAATTAAAATAATGAAAAAGATAGATGAAGAAGAATACGAAGAAGGACCTAGATGAAAAATCCTAATTAGTGGTAATGGGGAGACAGGACTCATAATGACATGGCAAATAAGAGCTGATGACATGGAAAATGACATGAAATATCGGTAAGTCAGCTGCCAAACAAGCACATACCTCAGCCTTAATTAATCAGCCATCAAGTATAATGTAATTCCACCGCAACGTAAATAGTATTTCAGTAATTAATATTTCGCTGATAAATCAGCCGTAATTAGGCTAGAAAATATTAAGTCAGCTGTATCGTCAAATAAATCAACCGTTAAATGAATGTTATTCTAGTAATTAATTTTTCTCTAATAAGTCAGCCGTAATTAGGTTGAGTTTATTGTTAACCCAGCCAAATACGGCTGATTTACGTAACACAGCCGTAACTAACTCCCATAAGTCAGCCAGCCGGAGAACATAAGTCAGTCGTATCTTATCTACAACTCAGCCAAATTTTGGACAAATCAGCCCGCCGGTGTACAAATCAGCCGTAACTTGTGTTTGTAAGTCAGCCGTTATGTCATAACTCAGCCAGAAATCTGTAAATCAGCCATCACTAACGGCTGATTTATATTCGTAAGTCAGCCGATCTCTCATAAGTCAGCCGCATTTCTAACTCAGCCACAACGTAACCATAATTCAGCCCAAGCATACAATAACTCAGCCATATCGCTTTACGGCTGAGTTCATTAATACACGTCAGCGATTTCCTATGTGGCGCCATATTTTTGCTTACATGGCTATGTTATTTTTGTAATTATTTTTTTGTCACAATGTAATAGAAGGGCACGCTGGATATTAAAAAATACCAGTAATAAAAAAAAGTTTTATGTGGTTTTAGTATTATTACATAACTTATGTGGGATTAGAGTCAAGTTCCCTTATCTTTATAAAGGTAACTTACAATAAACCTAAATTGAGAACTTACAAGTATCTCAAATATAATCTCTCACAAGCTTCTCAAGACCATACAAGTCATGAAAGCTTCTCTCAAACTTTCTTTACAAGGAACTCCCAAACCTTTTTCTATCATAGAAACTTTGAGCACTACAATACATGAATTTCTAAAGAGACTATTGACATATATTTATACACAATAGATCCAATGTATTTCCAATTTTGTGATATTAACAAATTTTATTTTGTTCATTTTGCAATTTCCTTTTCACTAATATTTACCTAATTTTTTTATGATTCAAACTAGTTTTTCCTTTTACTTTTTCTCTAAGTCTTCTTTTCCGTTTCCACCTTTAAGTCTTTTTCTTTTTGCAGAAACTTCTATATTAACAATCTCTCTCTTTTTACCTCAGTTTGATTTCAAACTCTCTATAACATTCCAAGCACACTCAAGCTCCCCCTAAATAAATTTCTCACCCTAAATCTTAATCATCCTTCTGTCTTAAACCCTTTCCAGTTCATTCGATCGAAAATCTCCCCCTGCTTGGATGAACAACTAATACACACCAATATAGCTTGTAACTGATACACACCAATCACCAATCTCTCTCTATCTGAGTTACAGCATAACCAATCATTTTATTCGTGTTTCTAGTTTTGTTACTGTGGTTTTCCCAATGTTCTGAACCTGATCCAACTTATCTATACTTTTCTTAATCACACTCACGCCTTTTTGTGTTTCTTCAAGTTGAAGTTCACCTTTGCTATAGTGTTCTTCTGATTTCTCCGAAAATTTTCTGCAAGTTCTGTTGAATGTGGAGATTACACTACGTGGAAGCTTCTTCTATTTCCTATATAGATCTGTTTTCTTCATCCATACTTGATTCTTCGATCCATTCAAAGTAAACTTCATTTGTTTCAAAAGACTGTTTATTCTATTAAAACCATATAGCATTAAACTTTGATATGACATCCACAGTAAAAACAACATGAATTTATGTGATGTTAATATGTTTTCATCCGAAGAAATTCTTTTTCATAAGATTGTTCTTCATCTTGAAGCTTTCCTCCACTCACTAACATAGTTTTATCTTGAAATTTGATTCTAAACCAGTGCAGGACTTTTCTGTTCTTCCCATGGTCAGAATTTTATCAAGCTGCTTTGTTACAGAATTCAGCATTCTGATCTGTCTGAGTTTTTCATCCAAATCCGATTCTAATTGTAGTAAACGACTCTTTTCTTTAACTACTTCATCCCCAACTTTTGTATTAAAACTCTAAGATCAG
Source organism: Sisymbrium altissimum (assembly GCA_900406495.1). NCBI lineage: Eukaryota > Viridiplantae > Streptophyta > Magnoliopsida > Brassicales > Brassicaceae > Sisymbrium > Sisymbrium altissimum. The sequence continues at coordinate 7,815 of OVBI01002252.1, read as the reverse complement.
TCTTTTTTTGGATTAATGTTGCATCCTCCTTTGTTAATTTGATCAGCGTGTCACAGATTTCTCTGTATTCAGGCTTTAACTCAGCTTCACTTTCATCATCAGTTGACTCATAATCTTCCTTAGTTTCTGCGTATTTCGTCTCTTTGTTTCTTTCTAATGATTTAGTCTTTGAAAAGTCATCTTCTTCAAGCTCATCACCTTCGCAAATAAACGGTACAAGATTACTTAGATCATCTTCAGAATCACTTTCTTCATGACCTATGTTTGAGTATTCTCTTCTAGACTTTTGATCATTTATGCATTCCATCTAAGTATGACCAAAACCTTTGCACTTGAAACACTTGATTTCTCCCTCCTTATAGTTGTTGGACATTCTGATTTTAAATGTCCATATCCTTTGCATTTATAGCATTGAAATCCAGATCTTTTGTTCCTCTATTCTGTTTGATCTGATTTTCTTCTGGATACAAACCGCTTACTTCATTGATCTTTCAGGAATTCTTTCCTGAATTTCTTCACAAACATCCCCATCGTTTCTTCTAAGTCACTATATTTTCTTTCTTCTGTAACAGCAAGAGTAACTCCTATGTTTTTTACAGGATTTTTTGCAGCAAATATATATTTTGCCAGATTTTCTGCAGCTAATTCCATCTCATATGCTTCAATCATTCCAACTACTTCTTCAAACTTAAGGATGTTTACGTTCAAAGAAACTCTCATGAACGTCTTTTTTGTGCTGCAAATCTTGGTTATAGACATCTTAAAATTTTATTGACCAGCTTCTTAACTTTATATTTTTTCTGAAGTACATCAGTTTCATTCGCAATTGCACACAACTTGCTACTGAATTCTTGAACTGATTCTCATGTTCTTCCATCCTTAGATTTTTGAATTTTGATGCAAGCATGTCAAGACGACTTCTTTTGACAGTTTCAGTGCCTTCATATACTTTTTGAAGAATTTCCCATGCAGGCATAGTAGATTTACACCTCTGAATCAGCTCAAATTGTTCACAGATCTGAAAATCTCACTCAAAGCTTTAGAATTCCAATTATAAAATTCTTTATCTTTCTTAGTTCATTTTTTCTTTGGTTAACGAATTTCTTCTCTATCTTTGTTTATCTTTATTGGGGGTTCCCAACCATCTTCATCAGCAGCCAATGCATCTTCATGAATATTCTTGATAGCCACCATCATCTTCGATTTCCACCATCCATAAGTTGTCTTGTACAGTGGTGTAGGATTCACGATCATAAGTGTCCCAAAGCTCGCCATCTTTTCTACAGGATCACACTTTTGTTCGAGTAAACTCGGCTAGGTGTCCTACTCTGATACTAAGTGATAAAGAAAGAGCTTTGGACAGATGATGCAAGAAATATTGGAATAAGGTTTTCTCAAGAATTCCACTAGATTATCTTTATAAAGGTAACTTACAAGAAACCTAAATTGAAAACTTATAAGTATCTCAAATATAATCTCTCACAAACTTTTAAAGACCATACAAGTCATGAAAACTTATCTCAAATTTTCTTTACAAGGAACTCTTCAATCATTTTCTCTTTTAGAAACTTTGAGCACTACAATACATAAGTTTCTAAAGAGACCATTAACATCTATCTATACACAATAGATCCAATATAATTTCAATTTTATGATATTAACAAATTTCTTTTTGTTCGTATCACAATTTTCTTTTTACTACTATTTACCTAATTTCTTTGTGATTCAAATTAGTTTTTCTTTTTACTTTTTCTCCAAACCTTCTTTTTTTTTTCCACCTTTAATTTTTTTTTCTTTTTTGCAGTAACTTCTACATTAATAATTAACAAGTGCATATATAGTACAGTAATGATGGCATTCAGTATATATTGTATAGGAATCTGCGTGTATATTTTGTTGGTATATGTGCAGGTATATATTATAGAGATATGCAGGTATATATTGTATGTACATGCATAGCTATATAGTATACACATAGATTATTTTTAAATGAATCCAGAATCATCTATTACAAGTAGGGGTCGATGTTCACGTCATCACTTTTGTGTATATTTAACTAAGAACCGTATACTGGTATAATCGGTAAATGGGAAGACAAAATATCAGCTACTTAAATACTGAAATACAAGTGATATATTCTTAATTTTCATTTAGAAATTGGGTATTCACCTAATTGCCCCATATATAAATGAGAAAATAAACCAAAGTGAGTTGTTACTAAGTTTACTAAAAAAAAAAAAAAAATACCATAAATAACACAAATAATAAGTTACTATGAGTGAGTGGCAAGCACCGACAGACACAACATACATAAACCAAAAAAACGACACGAACATAGATATAAACTATGACGCTTTACTGCGATAACTCAGGCCTCCGAAAACAGTCTGAGCTATTGAAAGCAAAATAGCTGCCAAAACAGCAAGAGATGATAGAAGAGTCCAAGGAGAGTCGAAGTGAAGGTGCTTGAACCTTGCACACTCCACATTCCATCTGCTTGATGTGTATTTATTAATCCCTTCGAACACTTCTTTCAAGTAACTCTTACTCACGTCAAAGGCAACATCTTTGCAAACGAGTTTGAAGAACTGAGACACATCACTCCCATTCCCAAAATAGTTTTCTATGATTCCTCTCTCACTAAGATAGGTAGCGTCTGCCTCGTCATTCATTAGACATCCCATGAACGCGACATAGCTGGTTATATTGTTGGAACACTCTGTAGATAACTGCTCAAAAGCGACACAGTTTAGCAAGACCGTGCTGATGAATCCATCAAACACTATTGGCGGTATGCGTAGCTCATTTCCACAAAGTTTTATCTCTAGTATTGCTTTTTCCTTCCCGCTTCTCGGGACAAATACATTAGACTCATTAAAGAAATAGTCAATGATTTTCTTATAACACACCTTTGAAGAACCATCATGAGAAGCCTTGAATTCTATTCCCTGGAGGCGAAGTCTTTTTGCTGAGAGGATCAATCTCAAACCACACTGATAACTTGGTGATGTATTTGTAGGACTGTGAGAACTACCAACTGCAAAGTTCTCACGAATCAGACCAAGCAAATGTTCTGGTTCACGGTAATGAGATCCTTCTTTTTTAACCATTGAAATATTGAAGAACTTAAACGCAAGTTCCTCCAAATCATATGGTTTCTCCGATTCACTCAAAAGAATTTTGAGAAGAAAGAAAGGAACCTGGTTTTCCAAAAGCAGAAGATCACTTCGGATGGTCTCAAGGATCCATGGCGTTGTCAAAATCGGATCATATGGTGGCTTTTCACTTGGATAAACCTTTAATCCTATGTAAAGGAACAACATAAGAATAAAACAACCGTCCAGAAGCATCATTTTGAGGAGCTCCGGTGAATTCGCATCAAGCTTCTCAGAGTATGAGTTCCTGATAGAGGCCTCCGAATCCAATAATTTTCTTCCCAAAACGTTTATTTTGACATTTTCTTTAGCCCCATCAAGGAAAAGTTTCAAATAACGGTATTTGTGCTCCTCGACCATTCGGAGATGCTTTTTCCCATGATGGTAAGGACCTATTGACACTATTTCAGGCACATAGCCCTTGTGATGGATCTTTTTTAGGCTTTGGGGAATCCTGAAGATGCAACAAGAAACTTTGCCTTCTATTTGACGCTTTGCAGCTTCTTCACCGGTACTTATCATCTTTGCTAATATTTCCGCAAACTCCGCATTCACTTGTCCATTAGTTGAACTCTCAGCTTCATCAATATTGGGCTCGGTTGAATCATCAGCTTTTTCAATCTCTTCTTTTTGGTTGCTTTCAGAAACGATTGATTGTTTACCTTTTTCAAGGTCTTGTTCAGTAGCTTCAGTCATCATGGCTCCACTCCCTAATAGAGTTTTTAACTTGTTGTTTATATGTTAGGAGTCTTGTGAAAAGGTAAAGCGGTTGAGAAGTCTTCAGGAAACCAAAAAAAAAGAGAATTGAGAAGTTAAGTGAATGTATAGATCAGGTGAGAGAAGGGGGCTTTTCAGGTTAGGAAATTAGTACGAAGCTCCAAGTTTTAATACGAGTGATGATAGGATCTAGAATGTGTTGAGAAGGAGTAGTAAATATAGGTGGGATCATAACTTCTCAGAGGTCACGTCCCATTTGTTTTGTTGGGAGCGTTTTGGCTTCGAGAGATTTAGGGTGCTAAGGAAATTTAGAGTATACGATCCGGGATCAGAGCAGCAACTGTCCATGATTAGGAATGCTATAAAATCAAGATATTTATGGCCTTGTGTTCGTTTAAATTATTAAGAATATAAACTTTAAAAATAAAGAGAAGAATGAAATTAAATTTTCATAAAATGATAGAAAGTTGCAAGTAGAAGAGAAGAACTGTGCGATACATAAACCCTTATAGGAAATCGATAAAAGTTTACCATTTTATGAACTCATTCATTCTTGATAACCTAACAAATGAATCTACTCAAAAATGCTGCAAGCATATCAAAGAGATCAGGTTCTAAAAAGTAAAAATTATGGAAAATCTATAAAATATAAGAATGTATCTAATGTTTCGAGCCATGATGGCTCTCTGGGTAGGATTTACTTTTAGGAAAAAAAAAAAAAAAATTTGCACCCGAAGTTGTCAACGTCTGGTAATAACATAATATCATGAATTGATCCGAGGGCAAAATTATGTTGAGTCTTTACCCGAGGAGGGCAAGGGGTCTTTTCTGCATAACATTCTCATCAAGGGCAAACAAACATATCTCCCCAAAAATCAGTTACATAACTCCGATTGACTTCAAACCAGTTACATAAGAAATGACTCAATAAGGTATGCATGTATATCCCACTTATAATCACCAAAGAGGAATCTTGGAAAGGTTCTGTAGAAGGGTAAGTTTATGGAACTTTGGTTTTGTCCAATTGGTAAAATCGCACTGCTTGGGGGTTTTAGAGTTTTGTTGATGTTTTTGACTTGGAAATGAGTAAACTCAAAAGACTACAAATACAAGAATATTCCTTTTTAATCATTTTACATCATTCTTTATGATTTGACCTGCGTAAACTCAAAAGACTACAAATACAAGAATATTACTTCCAAAGGCATATAATATAACACCAAAACACTTCAAATCTTTTATCAAACTATAAAGAAACATCTAAAAACAGAATTATCCAGGTTATCTCCATATCAGCTGCAACCTAACTAGGTTTGGCCTTTTCCTTTCTTACTTTTTCGAGTGTTAATTTAAATATAAAACCACTTTGATTTTTATCACATCACAAAACTTAATTGATATGTACTATAATTATTCAATAATAATAAAAAATAAAACCAAATTTTTTTTTTCAAGATTAATATGCACAAGTCTACTAATGTTTTTAAAGTCTAGTAAATGATCTCAACTTTTAAAACCAATTAACGATCTCATTTTACACGTTGTTGATTGAATTAAACATAACAATATTTAATACTTAGATGGCAGGAATGCAAAGTAATTTAATACTTGGGACATTTTACAGACTCTTTCCTTGTCAATAGTTTTCCTATATTAATTATTCCAACGGTCCGCTTTGAATGTGTTATTATAAACAGGCAAAAAATAAAAATATCACATTAATGTAAATACATAGTACGTATTATGAACAATGATTCTAAGTTCTTGTGAAAAAGAAGGCACATGATACATATAACGATAGGAAAATTTTGAAATTGGATTTAGAGTACTTAAAAATTCAGAAAAGTAAAACCTCTAAATAAATAATAAGGAAACATTAATATCAAACTAGGTGAATATCCGCGCTACGCGCGGTCTTATTTTATTTATGTTTTTTTCATATCTTTAAAAATTAATTAAAATTTTTTGCCAATTGTATATTTTTTTTAGAGAAAAAGGGTTTTTATTTTACATTTTTTTTTTCATTGTTAACCTGGTTAAAACTATTGTGTAGTTTGCATTTATATTATTTTAAAGAATTCATGTTTGAAAAGTGGTTGCTACTTTAATAAATTTTTGAAACCTAGAGGATTGGTTTGGTTAAACAACTTCTACTGCACTATAGATGGATAATAAAAAAATATACAAATATGCTCAAGAGGCGTTAACATATAAAGTTAAAGAGGAGTTACTCACGAATAGCTTAATTTTGATAGAAGCATGAATGAGATCGAGTACATCATCTTGGAAAGAAAGCCTATGGTCTAGACAAAAAACAACATGAAAGTCTCTCTCTAGATATGAAACTTGCAAAATAGAAACCAATGCTTAACATGTGATCAAAGGGACGCTCTTTTGGGTCAAGTACGTGTATATTGTATTTTCTGACTTGTATGATGGTATGCATTCTTAATACATGTCAAATATATCGAACTCCCTAATCCGTGCTCTGCTTAAAACCATAATTACCTTCACAACTTCACTTGATGCATGTATTGAAGCATAGCACAAAGCTATTGATCCCCACTGGTCCCACTTGAAACAATTGGTTCCTCCCTTGTGAAGAACTCGGCTTCATGAAAACCCTTCATCCTATGTTCCCCATAAACTTTCACGTGGCTTCACATCCATATCTTTTTTATATATCGCAAGCAACTTTGATTTAAAATACAGTAAGACAACCTGCAAAAGTCACTTATTAGAGGGCAGTACGAAGCTTAAAGGCACAATCTTTAAGCTTTTAATAGAAACACAAAAGAAAAGATTCTCTGGCGTTTGTCTAAACCAGAATGGTGAATTTCTTCACCGGAATCTTTGCTACCACTGTCTTTCCTCAATCTCAACCTCACTGATTTCCTCCTCAAACCAGACAATTATATAATAGACGTCGTATCCTAAACAGTTCATAACAAACTAAACTTTCAAATCAAAATTTCAAAACACAGCCACACTCCAATTCCAAAACTCCATAAACATTTTCTCTGAATCAACCTACCTTTCGTAAGGTATGCCCTTTAAAAATCGAAAATGGATACTTACTATATTCCATTAGACAAAAAGGCTTCAAAAAAACATAAGCATCAGAACATATTGAAGTTTTTAATAAAGAAAACCCTGTCATGCAATCTTCTACCTAATCTTATAAATTCACCTTCAAAGCATTGACACGATTAGCTTGAGCCTCCTTAAAAGCTACGGGGTTACAGAAACCTTAAAGTTCATATTAAGAACAAAGAAGAGGAAGCCAGAAATTTGGAAACAGAGATAGATATACATACACATTTGTCGATGCTGAAGGTTCGAACGTATACCTTTTGTTTCTTTTATTTTTTTTGGTTCTCGAATCAAGTCCGTGAGCAGACCGTAGTACTGCATGTGGACAACTCGCCGCACCACAAGTCTGAATTCTTCTCCCAAAGAACCAAAACCACTAACTTGACCTTGATCCGTTTAGGTTGTGGCTGTCGAGAATTAAACATCAGTAATTAATCTATGTATGTAAATTGCAGAACAAACACCAAATATAATAGTATGCCGAATCAATTGGGTAATATATATATATACGCGTGTTTCCTTTCAGTAAGTTCCATGACTTCATCTTAATCGACCAGCTTAAGATGTAACAAGAGGAATAGAGTAAGAGACTTCAATTTTGGAAGGAAACGATCTGCATTTGCTACAACTGGAGAGAATATGACAATCAAACTTACAATTTAGTATAACATAGGAGACGTAGTACATATATAAAATGTAAACTATAACTATAATCGCAAAAAACGGTACCCATAATTAAGTATACATCTTCAAAATGGCAAAAAAGTTGTGAGCATTAAAAGCTGATGGAGGACACCTTGACCTCTTGTGATCAAGTAATCCATCTCATCTGCAATAATCAGCCTGCAAA
>OVBI01002251.1:0-22094 GCA_900406495.1 Sisymbrium altissimum | reverse complement strand
CTCTAACCCACCGAACAAAGCATGAAGCTTTTGCAGCACTCTCTTCCGCATGGTCTGGTGCGTCTCTTCCTCTCTTCCCATACTGAGAATTCTCACAATCTCCGACTTCTCTCCTTCCTTAGGCTCTCTGCAAGACCCGTCCCCCCAGCAGAGCACCAAATCTCCAGCCTTTGACCTCGAAATCTGCCAGAAAATGGCGTAGTTCCACGAGAAATTGGCAGCGTTGGGACGCTCGACGAGATCGGAGAGCTTGTTCTGAAGATTCTCGTCGCTCCCGGAAGTCATCAAGAGATTAGCATTTGGAACGGAATTGGAAAGCAAGTAATCAAGAGCTCGTTTGCCGAGTAAAGAAGCAACAATCGCTTTATCATCCTCGTTCCAGACGACGCCACCGATGTTCATCTCTCAGATCTTCAGGTAAAAAAAAAAATCGAGACTTTGGTCAAATCCTCCTAGGGTTTGCAAGTGAGCCAGATGCGAAAATACAGCCGAGTGTAATTCCAACGGAGCCTTTTGCATGGATCTCAGATCTCTCCCTGTTTTCACCAAAAAAATCATTATTTCCATACAACCAACAACAACATAAATTATCAATCTTTTTTTTAAAAAAGAATGAGATATTTATTTACCAGTTAAATCTGATTCAAGCAACTCTCACCACCTGAAATTCATCTGAAAGAAAAAACGGACCACACAAGCTGCATCTCTCTCTCTCTCTCTCTTTCAAAACACGAACTGAAAATGAAAAAAAGAAAAAAACCGAACCCTAAGAATCGAAGAAAGTGAAGATAATAATAATAGGTAAAAGATCAAAACCGAAAAAGGTGATTATGTTTTTTTTTTTTTTTTTTGGGTTCAGTTTCCTGTCCTGAATCGCTTCCCTCTTTTTGTCGCCGTGGCCAATTGAATGAATTCAAGGAAGAGAGAGAAAAGGCCGACGCATGTTCTTCGTGCTCTTTTTTATTTAACACAAGAAATTATAAACATGACCTTTCAACCATGGTTCACTTTCTTAACTACCTACTCGAGTTTAGATACTTAACCGGTTCCGGTCCGGCTACGATTTTGTCTTTGTCTCGGGTCTTTGGTACACGACGAGTTATGTAAACACTAGATTACGTATTTGTTTTGTACGAAATTTTTCAATAATTGAAACAAGTTTATTAAAATAACGTCTGATTAATTTGTAATTAGATCTATCTCAGGCGCGGTATAGATCTAACCCAGTATCTGACAAACTTGAATAGATTCTCTTTCTACAGCACATATACTAAACATTGTTATAGTTTATGGAACAACCGAATACAAAAGGGGAAACCAAACCCATAATTAGTAATTTGCTTTTCGTTTTTAAATTGAAAACAAAACAAAAAAAAATCATGTACATAAATTCAAAGCTCCGGTGGTCAAGCATCGGAAATTTTGACCAAACCTGTTCACGTTATTGTGGGCTTAAATAATTAACTTTATTGCGGTATAGTGTTACGTGTATATAGGTAATGTTTTTTTTTGGTATTCATTTTTTTGTAACTTATATATAGGTAATGTTGCTTATATTATATTTTTTTTCTTATAATAAACTATCAAGTTATTGGCAGTAATTGGGAACGTATAACCATTAAGCTGAGTATAGTTTAGTAAAAGTTTCTTTAAGTCTAGTAAGAATCAGTTGAGATTTGACATTTGCAAATGTCAAACTTTTAGTTTTTCATAAAAGAGGAAAAAATTCTATAATCCCTTTTCAACGTTTATATGCAAAGGTTAAGCAAGAGACGTGAAAATGCAATGTGAGCAACTACTGACTTTTGTTAACTTATAGAAATGCGACGTCTTCTTCGTTTAAATTATTATTATATGGAGGTTTCAATACTATGTACTTATTTATTTAAAACCAATAATAGGAAAAAGCCAACTCGATTATAGAGGCTTAAAAAAGTCGGCAAGAGGCGTGAAAAGCACGTGATATTCACGTGGATCAAGGAGATGACCAGAATGAGAAGAACGTGAGATGCATTTAATTTTTTTGGCCCTTTTATTTCCAAAATGCGCCTGCGCAGCTGCACTTTCCTTGTGTATTAGTTACTACTAGTAATTACTTTTTTATCCTCTCGATCAACGAACAATATTAGATATGTGTTTCAATATTGACATGTACGGCTCATGAAATTCACATAAGCAAAAGCGAGTAGCAAGTAACAACAACTTGGTTATGGAAAATGGAGTCACGAGTGGGTAATAATATATGGCGGTGGTGAGAAACACACAGCAAAAAGTGGGGGACCGCGTGATTCACGTGCTTAAAGAATCCTTTAATCGAGGACATGGGTCCCATCTCCTCTAAGTCAACAACGGCAAACAATCCCCAAGTCAAGACAGCTCATATGAAAACGGGCCGGTGTTACGGATGGGTTTTAATGAGCCTATTTTTCTATTGGGCAGGAGGATGTGGGCTGCGATAAGCGTAACAGGTTAGCATGTCTTCCTAATGACCCATCTAGTCGTACCTAGCAATTAAAATTAGAAAGGGCTGCTGATGTACGGGCCTACGGGGGACTGGATCTTACTGAAATCATATACTATTATCTAATATGTATAGACTATAGTAATTTATCACGTTATCTGTCAAAAAGTTTCTTTTAAAAATGATCCAGTTTGGTTGTACCTTTATAAGAGATTGTAAAATGTAGATTGAGAAATATATACGTGAAGCAACTATTGTAGATAAGATAAGGCATATATCTTGAACGATATATATAATTGATTGATGATAGATTTAACTATAAACTGCAGTCTGCATTCTATGGTACTACGGAACTTCCCAATTGTACACCATATAAATTACTGCACAGCAAAAATTGAATAATTAATGATTACACATCTTATTATAAACGGCGGTTTAACAATTGTTTATATAGCCAACGTGATCACTTTTCACAGTTAACTGTAATTTTATCTGTATAAATTTTCTAGGGATCCCATTCATTTCATTAAAATTATCTCATATTGGCGTCTACACATTTGAGTAATTAAATATCTATATTCATTTGGCAAAATGAAATCCGTGTTTAACTTCTACAAAAATCGTCAACTTTTTAGTAACAACCAAAACATAATCATAAGAAACTACTTTACATCTAACAAAAACTCACGAAAAGGAAAAAGCACCGACCAAAAACTTAATGCTCATCGTAAGACAAAGACAAAAATAAGATAAATAAATAAATTAAAGCTCTTCGGGGTGACGTCACACACACACTGTTATAATTTCAGTTACTTCGTGTTCTAAAAACGAGCAAGTGTTGAGATTGTTTCAAGAAAGCACCTGAAGACAAACTGATTACTTCTAACTGCTAGTAAAGCCGTAAATGATCTGATGTAATAAGAAAGAGTGTTTTGTAACTCCTTTCGCTGTTTCCCAATTGAGAGTGTGTATATCTACTGTTTTCTTCGCAATATTAGATATACATGGAGCAACTTTTAATATTACCTTGTTTATGTGTGGAATTTATTGTTTTCTATATATGACGTGATGGGTTATAAAAGTGGATCCATATACTTCAGGTGATATATATCAAGTGCCCTTTTGATGTTGTTAATACAAATAAATCACCGTACCAAGACGTGATTTTTCTTGTGATAGTCATATTCTTCTTGAAATCCATATATGTTCTATACATAAGCTTATAAATCTATTCGTGACATGGATTACTGATATTATAGTCGTAGATATCTATTCATCTGTAACGTTAATTTTAAAGAGAGCAATTAAAATCATAAAAGAAAACTGGTTAAGTAGTACTGGTTTCTGAGTGGTGTAGACTAGAGTGTAGGCTATGGTCCCTTAAAAAAATAATCAATGCTATTTTTAAAAAGCAACCTCTGTGGACCTGCGCTGCCCAAATATATGAATTAACAGAAAAATTAATAAGTTAACAATTAGGAAAGATAAAGGGTTCTTTGTAGATATATTTTCACGATAATAATATGCATGCACAAAAAATTACACCTAATAAAGCGATTTCCATTTAAATAAGAACTCAATATAACATGATTCACTTTTTTTTGCCGAAGTTTGTCTGAAATTTCTGGAGTAAAATGTTATAATATACACATGTTCACTACGAAAAGTTGGTATGTAAATGTTATGTAGTATATGTCAAGAGATGCATATATGAGTGGTTAATATGGTGGTAATTTTTCCGGTCCTTTGTTAAAGAAAACTAAATGATATTGGAAGATGTTAATTAGTCCTTTTCGGTTTTCCCGCGATCAATACTGTAGCTTTTTACGTCATATTATTTTACCATAACATAGGACGTTCATTTGCGAAATTTGAATGAAGAGCTGGTGCTACGTTTGATTAATTCTTAGTTTACTTAACTACAAACATACAGGACAGGACATCACCAGTACCTTAAGCTATATATCGAAAACATTTCCCCACCACTCCCGAATGCTAGGAGACAAAGATTAGACATATAAACTTTTTTAGTTTAATTTGACATGTACACTTTATCATTGGGGTCATCAATAAACCATGATCATAAATTTTGTTCTTATGCGATATTATAATCGCATTTCCTACTAAAACTATATATTACTGGTTTCATTTGATTCAGCTAATTTACTGTAATAATTTATGGGCAGAGCATGATCCATGCATACGTATGCGAACACAACATTCTAGAACACTAGCTCTCATGTTTCATCAATTGAATTATCTCGAAGAATATAAAATAAAACTTCACTAACTTACTATCCAACTAAGTAACCGGCGGTAGATAAGTTCTGTTTTTTGGAAAGGGGTTCGGTGATCTTTTTACGTTGGAGGTTATTTAGGTAAATTCGTATGGAGAAGAGTAACGCTTTTGGTTAGAACATGGGATTGGATGAGATTATAAATGTTGATAACAGTGTGTGACTAACCTCATAACAAACTCTTTTTAATGTTACAAGAAAGAATGAAACTATCACCACCACCACCACAACTTACCAACAACGAACCAACAGCAGCGGCTTCTGCCGTTAAATCTTGCGGCGGAGGCACCAGAGACACCTGCTCGACAACGAGGCATCCAGTGTACCACGGAGTTCGCAAACGCCGATGGGGAAAATGGGTTTCCGAGATCAGAGAGCCCCGGAAAAAATCTCGGATTTGGCTCGGATCTTTCCCGGTTCCGGAGATGGCGGCTAAAGCTTACGACGTGGCCGCCCTTTGTCTGAAAGGAAGAAAAGCTCAGCTCAACTTCCCCGACGAAATCGACGATCTACCTCGACCGTCGACGTGTACGGCCAGAGATATCCAAGTCGCGGCGGCCAAAGCGGCCAACGCAGTCAAGATCATTAAAACGGGAGATGACGTGGCAGATATCGACGAGGGAGATGATTTCTGGGAAGGCATAGAGCTGCCGGAGCTTATGATGACCGGAGGTGGGTGGTCGCCGGAGCCTTTCATTGCCGGTGATGATGCCACGTGGCTGGTCGACGGAGACTCGTATCAGTATCAGTTCATGGCGTGTCTGTGAGTGTAGTTGTCGACTGTGTCGTATTCGCTATACGTGTGCGCTGTATCGTTATTGTGTTTGCTAGATCGATTTAATGCAAGTATATTTTTAATTATTTTTATTTATTTGTTTCTAGTTTTATTGTTTTACGTGATTAATAAATAGATACCCTATCAGCTCTGTACGATCTTTGAAAAATACGTATATGTGTGTTCTTATATATCGAGTTTTGATTACATAAAATTGCTTGCATGAGTAATGATATTAATTTTAACTACAGTTCCAAAAATCTTAGGGTTTTATTCCTAGATAAAAGATGTATCTAATTCAATGATTGTTTAAAAAAAATTAGAGCTTTGATTATTTTAAGAAAAAAACTATAAAACAGAAATGTATATTTTGTAGGGAAAGCAATTCGCTACCTAGCATAGTTTCCAATCTGGTTCAACCTCTGTCATTGTTCATGTAATAGTTTCCAGACCTATATCCATATTTGATATCGGAATTATGATTTTTAGTTATTACTGCTATTTATCATAGTATATCTGTTTTGCTCTTTCATAAAAAAAAAAACTGAACTACATAAATGAAGCATGGGATTCGAGATTGATGTTCTCTTTCGTCATATAAAAATATCAATTCTAACATTTCTTTTTTGTCAACGATTTACTTCTAGCAAATGCCTTTAAAAACTGCTGCTTATTATGAGGATCAAACCACCTATAAAACATATATAGAAACTCCCAAACCATTATACCAAAAATACTTGTTTGTAATTATTGTTCTTAGAATTCATATATTGTTTGGTGTTTGACGCTCTAGCTTCATGGGTTTTGAACTTTTTATCCCCGACTGTCTGCTTCTAACCGTTACGATTTATGATTTATTTATTCTCCTAAAGGATTTAATTCAATAATAGTCACTATTTTCTTCAGAGTAATTTTTTCGCTTTTCATTTGAGTTCTTATAAATAAAATTAGTACAAAGTTTCCAATATTTCACTCAAAGTTTCCAATATCTCAATCGATAAGCAAAAGAAAGATTTCAGCATTCAATAGAGAATGAAAAGGACGGTTGTGCCCTCTTCAAATTTCATTGGACTTTACACTTTACCTTCTCTACCGTTCAGAAGCTTCGGAGTCTTTTCGTAACAAGGGGAAAACGAGAGGCATATAAGGCTATAATATGTACGTGCTACTTCCTATTATAATCAGGCACTCAGTCTGGTGAATGACAAAAAAGTGACACAAACAAACAAGCACTTCGGAAATTCTCTCTGCTCCGAATATAAAAAATAATATCAATCGTAAAACAAGGTTTAGGATTATTAAAAAATGATTGCTAGAGTTACCAAAATCATGTAATGGCCGCGTGAGGAATAAGTTGATGGGTTATGTAATTTTCAATATAACCGATCTTTTCTTCTTTACTGCTACATTTGTTTTGCTCCAATTCTTTTTACAAAAAAAAGTTGATAGCTAGATTTTCTTAGTAATTGTTTCCTTGAAACATTTGTATTACGACCACAAATATGTTTTTTTCCTCCAGAAAGAATTACGTATCCTAATATAAATAATATACGTGTGAAGAACTTGACCATATAAATATGATTTTCTTTTTCAGAAGGAAGCATCCCTAAACGTATACCACATCTTTTACAGAACCAGTCCGACCCTAAGCTCGACATAAACCAGTAATTATTATACCTAATACAAGTATTTAACATTTTGACATGTGCAAATTAAGTTGTAGTACTGTACGTAATAGTATGATGTTCAATTGTTCATGTAGGACACACGACAAGACGAGAACGCGGAAATGTACCCGCATGGAACCAAGAGCTGTCTGCGTGGTGAAATTTGAAATTATTAATTACTGTTTGTCCTTGTATGTCATAATACGATTTTGCACCACATATTAGGAGACTGAGATTCAACACGTGTTAAATAATAACGTCTAAAACGATACTCGAATTTATTACTTCAGACAAGGATTTGTTGGACTTGAACTCAACTACACTCTAGAGCAGTAGAGCTATTGAGTGGTTTAGAAATCGACCGTACGTATATGCGTCCAAGAAAGTCGAATATTGGGGTTACTACAAAATGGGGAAATGTTGCTTAATTCTGAACCGTTCAGTAGGCAATGCCCAATAAAACATTTTTTGCTGGAAATTCATTGAAGCTACTTATAGTATTTCCAGCGCAGGGTCTGAGACAATTTCTCAGTAAAAAAATAATGAAAAAATAGAAAGTAGAAGAGAGACATTAGAATCGTTTTTAAAAAAAAAACCTTATGAATTATTTTAAAGATAAGTGTTTCTTTATCAATTGTTTAAAGTTTAGTTTATTATTTGGTTTTAATATTTTATAGGTGAATTGGTTTAGTTGAACAGGCTGAACATTACTCTTGAATACAAGAGCTACTTTCAAACTTTCGACGAGCATGGACCGGTAGAACATCACTCTACTATCAGAAAGAAATAATGCTTAAAGTCAATGAAGTCATCGGTATTGCAGTTTACAACTCAAGATGTTGCAAATATATGTGTGTATTAATTAAAAATTTAATATACGGTAAATAGATATATTTAGTAAAATTAACAAAAAAGCAAAATTTGTGTAAGCAAACTTAAGTATAGAGAAAGTCCAGTAAGGAAAAAAAAATAGAAAGTAGATCTCGTATAAAAGTTGGAATTTGAAACTACGCTTATAAAAAATAGATTATTCATCAAAGTAGGTGAGTTATTTGTTGTCAAAACAAAACAAAACAAAAAGTCTAAAAAATATTTGCCCAATGGATCATATATCAGATTTGGATCCTAAATTAGTACATTGGGTCACATATAAGCCCAAATTGATAAAATTGGGTTTAAAAAGGGGTTAGAAATACGAAAATGTTCCAACCTCTAAAATGATGCATTTCCATGTTTGAACATCTTTTCTCTCAGTTTTGTCTAGAGAGAGAGGGAGATTTATACAAAATCAACTTCTATAAAGGAAATATCACACATATATACATGAAGACAGTACACGTGCACACAATTTTAGAGGCGGAGTGAAAGTTCTAAGACTCTCTTGTAAAGATCAGTGATAAAACAAAACACATCTTGAAATTTTAGAAGGTAAACAACCATCCAACAGTCCACCCCAAGAGCAGACCAGCACCAATGAGACTAAACCCTAATGCAAAAGCCATCACATATCTTCCCATCTCACCCATTTTCTTCTTTTTCCCTCTCTGCTTCCTCTTCTTCAGATTCACTCCTTTGGTCTGGTCTTGCTCTTCCTCCTCCTTCTTCATCTGCCGATAGATAGCTTCCATTTCAAGAAGCTTTACCCATTGCTTATAAGCCAACATCTGACTCGCTTGTCTCAAAAAGATAGTTATGACACGGTCTTTCTCAGCGCAAGCTTCTCTGGCCGCTTTCTCTGCTTCTCTTGCTCTGGTTTGAGAATGCCTTAGTGCTTCTAAAAGCTGAGCTTTGCTTAGATCATCACTCCTAGGAGAAGACTTTGTACTTGTGTTCTTGCTCTCTGTGCTACTGCTGCTGTAACTCAAAGACCTATCAAACGGATCGCTCCAAGCACCTTGTTTCCATGGCGACTTGACCGCTGTCTTAAACCCTTTTTCGCCACTGGTGCAGTGAATCCTCTTGTGGAGCTTCTGGGGTGGCGGAAGATCACAGTTTTGAATATTGTGATCAACGGATCTAGTGGCCACCAAGAGAGCTAATTCATCTTTATCCGTAGTGGTTCTCCACCACGGTGTCGTAGCTATATCGCTGTTGGTAACAAAGCTATAGTCTTCCTCCTCTTGTTCTCTTATCCCAATCAAGTCGACGAATTCTTGCAATTTATTGCATTTGGTATCTTCAAAGAAAGTATTCGTAATCTCCTCATCGAATCCAGATGATCCCTTAAGCCACCATTTGGTATCACAAGAGAAATCAGAGGAATCTCCAAAACTTCCCGGAGAAAAGCTGGGTTTTTCGGTGTTTGCGGAAGAAGAACGTTGTTGATGACAACAAGCTAACCTGGGAGCCATTTTAGCATCTTCATGAACAACAAAGCGACGACTTGCTGTTCTTTGCCACAGTGCTCTTGCTTCAGCTGCTCCCATTTACTAAATCAATGGCAAGACACCCTAAGAAAGGATAAATAAAAAACACGAAAAAATCAAACGACCAATTCTTGATTTATGAATCCAAAAAATCAAAAATTTGTTTCGTTCTTCTTCCCCTGAGATCCCGCAAATGAAACATAAAACAAAAGTAAAAAGAGTTGCTTTTTCGATCCCTTGCTACTCCCGAGATTGCTTCTAAGCAAATGATTAATTCATATACAAGCAACTGATTTAAGTCATTTAATTAAACAAACAAATAACAAGCAAGTCTTGCGATCAAGCATCTTCACAAGAGATATTACTATCACAATCTCTGGCAATCAAAACCCATTCAACTTAAAATGAAATTCTGAGAAGTTTCGATAGATCAATTAGAAAAAAAGCTCAACTTGACTTGTAGAAAAGAAAAAGTCTCAAACGAAAATTAAAAGAAATTTACCAACTTTCTCTGGAATTTAAGCAAAACCGTAAGATGAAATCATCTCTGACTGGAGAGAAAACAATCAGATCGAAGGAACTGAGAATTTTGTGTAGATCAGACACGAAAACAGAACAGAGGAGTGAGATTTGTATATTAAGATCAGAGAAGGGAGTAGTCATAACTGAAGATACCATTTTTATTAATTCGAAGATTCCATGAATGGAAGTGATCTTGCAACCGAAGTTTTTGGCTTTTCTGCTTTTCTGTTTTCTCCTTCTTCCTTCCTTCGCACTCTGGCCCCATCCAATGGATTCGAACCCAACTTTACTGTTTTTTTTTCTTCCCGTAAAGCTTCTTGAGTTACGTCCCGAAACGACACAGTTTCAATAACTTGTTGGCTTGGTAAGCATCCGAGACAGCTGGATTGACTACACGTGTTGTGTATATAGATAATCGACGGTTCGTATAGTGTAGACCCCACTACTATTAATAAAGGATAAGGCGTTTTTTTAATTTTCTTACATATGTTATAAATGGACCGCAATGGGAAAATAAAGATCGTTAGTCCCATCGTTAATTAATCATTCATTCCTTTCGTTTTGTCGGCTTTAAAGTTCACAACGAATACCACTTTTCCTAAATTAACAAATCACTGTAAATTGATTTTTTTTTTTTCTCTATACGATTATACGAGGGGTTTACTGGATAAAATGTTCATGTATTGGATACGTGACATATAATTTCAAACCAGGTGGACTTCAGTTGGATACGTGTCATTAGAATCTTTTACTCAGCCACGTGTTCTCTGGATCCCACTGAATCATTACGTGCAATGAAACACATCTTCGTGTTATGGATAACTCATGAGTCACAGTCACACCATGCATATTTGTGCCAACCGTGAACCTAACTACTGTTTAAGGCCCATATTGTGTCTTAAGCCCAGTAATTAATACACACAAAAAACCCAAAATAATTTGACTAGAAAAGATTATAAATTTCGTGTCTACATATAAAACAGAAAAAAGAAGAAGATCAAAAGCTTCAAAATTAGTTACTTACAAACATAACTCTCGAATTAATAAACCAATTCATATGAACATTTTTACATACATATGTTTGCTTATATCCCCTTTTGCTTCTTCCTCTTCTCTTACCGTAAAAGAAATGGATCTGCGTTTTTAATAAAACCTTATTTATCACCATTGATCCCGAAGATGCGTACCTTGTGCATATTAGGGAACTTGGCAACAACTAGAACCATCACAGCGAGTGTGTTGAGGAATAGCCACGGATGTCTGTAATCTGTTGTATGTGATGCTATCAAGTACCTGGTTTTTCATATAGAAATGTATCCAATTATCTACTTGTTAAAAAAACCAAAGAAAACAATGACAATAAAACCTATCTACAATGTCAAATACGAGTAAAAAAAAAATAAAGTGCTCAATCTTAAAGCTGAACTCCAAGGTTAATGAGTTATCCAAAGACCAAAGTAAGGCCGTTATGCATGAGCGGTTTTAGATTGCGGGAATCTAAGTCTTAAGGGTTTACGCACTAGGATAAATGCAGCTCTTACACTTGCAAGAGTTTGAATTGCTAAGAAAATGCAGATTGGAAATAAAAACAAGAATGTTAGAGATTTGAAGGAAGGAGCGGTTGGGACTTACAGGACAACAGGAACAACGGTAAGGAACTTGCGGTTGCGGGTAAGCTGTTGGCCGTTGTCCATCTGTTCCCACCAGGTGAGACCATTGTAGATTCCTTGGTCGTCCGCAAAAGGAGTTCCTTTCATCCAGTGAAAGCAGTGATAAGTTACCTGACCACAAAACATCCACGAAACATTTCACGGTTTGCAAAGAGTAATAAAACTGGTATGGATAATCAAACATATTACTTCAACAAGTCACCTGATTACCTAACAGTTAGACCATAAGGGAATGAACTGCAACAAATCGAAACCTCAAAGTTTAATTGGTACCATAATAAATTTAAAACTTCTGATACCAAAAGTGATCAATGCATTAAATTGCATCTTAGTTCGAAACCTAAAACCAAAAGTGATCAATTCAAATTTCAGAAGGTAATGCATCTTAAATGAAAAAGTCTGATCCACTCAACGTTGCTATTAATAACCAAACTGATGAAGGTGAACTCAGAAGGTCCAACTCAAACACTTACTGACAACCAAAATGATCAATTCACAACCAGAAGGCAATTCAAAGCCTGATCAATTCAAATTTGCTGATAACCAAACGAAAAGGCAACTCAAAGCCTGATCAACTGAATCACTTATGATAACCAAACAAACCAACCAATTCCAAAACTTTCTGCTATCAACTCATCACCAGATTCAAATCCAGATCTCAGATTAATTCCAAAACAATGAATGAATCAATCGTGCGATTCAGCGAAACAGAGATGGAGGATTAGGTAGAGAGGAAGAAGAAGAGAGAGAGCTTACAACGAAGTGAGCGAGGTTAACAACAGTCCAAGCCATCCCAGGGGAACAACCAGAGACGGAGAGAACAACGAGCCAACCGAAGAAGAGAATGAGTATATAAGTGGTCCACACTCCTGGATACATAAACCACTCCGTATTCCTGTTCATATCCGGCGGTGGAACCGCTTTCACATACAGATTCGCCATTCTCTCTGAAACGATCCGATCGAAATCTTTAACAAACACGATTGTACAACCGAACAAAAGTCTTATACTTTCACCTGAATCGTAAACCCGGATTCACAAAATTCTCTCTTTACGGGGAAGGAAGGAAGGAAGGAAGGAAGGATTCTCTCCAGATTTTTGGTTTTGGTTTTAATTTTGTGTGCCCGTGAAAGACAACTGCTTTTTAGCATCTATACTGTGCATTAAATTTATTAATTGGGATTTTTTTTTGATATTTATACAACTTGGCTTCCTCAATCATTGCATTTGCATACCCTAATTAAGTCGTTATTAATTATCATACATCTCATCTCTCTATTGGTAAGTTAACTAACGTTTGCGTTTTTGTACACTTGACAACATACAAAACGATTATTGCTTCGCTACAAAGTCCACACCTTTGTTCATTTCAAAAACACTCAATAACGAATAGTCCATTCTATTTTCATCTATCTACACATAAGTGATGAGAGAAATCATAGAATCCTGTTTGTCACCTAACAAAGTTGGTCTCCGAATCTTCTTCTTCTTCTTCTTCTTCTTCTTCGGCTTGCTCGATGGTCTTCAAGTCGAGGTTGAGAGCTAAATCTTCAACGGAAACTTTAACCACATCGGTTCTGACGCCAATGTCAGTAGCATACCGGCTCATACAATACATTCCAGCAGTCACTGTTGCCACACCAATGGGGCTTGGAATCAGCAGTTTGAAAGGAGAAGAGAGGAGTGCAGCCAAAGGAGCACCAACTATAGAAGATGCTTGACCGCTTCTCCCTACACCTAGCTTATCCATTATAAGCAAACCTGTCTTGCAGTAGAGCGCGAAATCCTCGCAGTTGTTCTTGAAGATGTCGTAGTTGCCAAATCCGTTTTGGAGAAGGTACATTGCCCTGTGGATGACTGAATCAGTCGGGTCGGATTCCGCGGTTGTGCATGTGCCTCCCCGGACTTTGGTCAGGAAAACCGACGGGCTGACTCCATATTCGAAGCAGTAGAGTGAGCCGTTCTTGAGGAAACAGTCCAAACAGGAAAGGACCACTCCACTGTTTGGCTGTCTGAAACCACAATCAGGAAATGTCGGACAAAGCTCTTCAGAGGAAGAGGATGCTGATGTGAATGACTCCATGGGAGAAGAAGAATGATTCAGGTTGTGCTCTGGTCTGAAATGAACAACCTTTGATCCACCGACAAAGACTCCTGCATAAATGTTTTCTCTCCAACAATCAAATTCAAAGCTCATTAGAGTTTGATGACATGTCTATACAGTATCCAATCCATTCATCAACAGAGGAAATTCGGATAAAATCTGTCTCAGTATTGGGGCTTATGCTGAACATGTCAATAAACATAACCAATCTATAATGTCCACTGCACTCTGCTACTACCGTAGATAACGCAAGATGATCAATTCAACATCAAAATACCGGGCAAGGGTGAAGTCCAGGTCATGAGATTCTAAACTAAGTGAAGACTGGATTCCAGAAAATAATTAATGACTGCAGTAAAGACCTTTGTTTTTTCTTTATAAGATCTACCTCTAGAAATAAAGTCAACAACTTTGAGAAATTTACAGTGTCAGAAACAAACTTGGGAAGAATGAATCTAAAGTTACCGTGGTGAGAGTAAGCGAAAACTGCTCTGTAAGTGTAGATGTGATCTCCTGGCTTTAGCTCTTCTCTCTCCACCTTGTTCGTAAGCAAACCCATTCTTCCTTCCTTCTTCCTTCTTCTTCTCTCTCGCTCTCTCTGGACAAAGCTTTTCCCTTTGCTTTTGTGGAAAATGCAGGAAACGGCGTTACAAGTGTGAGCTCTGACGGTGGGATCTGACGTCAGCGAGATAGGTAAAGTAACGTTTTCGAGAGAGGCATATGATTGGGTGAACAAACTGGAGCTGTTGAACTAATCCGTTACGGAATCTGTTGACGGCGTTATCTTCAAAATCCAAATGCGACCAACGAGGTCCAAAGTGTTGATGACGAATCACTGATTTTCCGGGGCCTTTTGACCTTGATACTAGGCGAGGGTAATACGGTAATTTCCGCTTGCATGACATTGGTGATTTATGAAGTAACCGGAACAAAGCAATGAAGAGAACGACTTCGTCGAGTAGGTCAAGCAAAGGATTTTGTATCCGACACGACGTTTCCTTACATTCCCCCTCGGATTCTCTTGCTTTTTGTCTGCCTTTTCCTTTCCCTTTCAGTACTAAATTATAACGCATGTTCCAACTTTAATCTAATAAAACATTTTTCACGTATAATTTTCTTTTATTCTTTCCAGAGGTTCAACTAAAAAATCAATTACAAAGAACACACAGTATTAGAGACAGATGCTCCAGTTATAAACTTTGACATCAAACTCTGGATGTTCTTCCAATCTCTGCCTTAACTCCTTAGCCTTCTCTGTGTCCTTAGCCAATATAAGTGAGAATCCTCCACCACCTGCACCCACAAGCTTGAAACCTGAGCTATAAGGTTGCGAAAAGGC
Source organism: Sisymbrium altissimum (assembly GCA_900406495.1). Taxonomy (NCBI): domain Eukaryota; kingdom Viridiplantae; phylum Streptophyta; class Magnoliopsida; order Brassicales; family Brassicaceae; genus Sisymbrium; species Sisymbrium altissimum. The sequence continues at coordinate 6,893 of OVBI01002251.1, read as the reverse complement.
AAATAGCTTATCCACAAACTCATTGCTGCAATACGGGTCAAGCTCTTGATGCAATCTCCAAGCTTCTGACATTATCTCCCCAATCTCATCAACGTCACAGTTCATCAACGCTTCTCTCCCGGATTTCGCCAGCTCGGTTAAACGCTTAATGCTTGAAACCAAGAGATTATCTCTTTGCAGATACCTTGTTACTACCTTATGTAGGACTTGGTGAGCAAGCCTGACCTGTTAACAAAACGCAACAATAAATGAGAATGTAGTTGCGCGGTATTTGGTGTAGCTAACAAAGACTCTTCTTCCTCTCAGTTATTGTTGTTGTTACTTACTTGACCCGTGAAAACAACAAGGAGACGTTGCTGCAATTCGGAGATCAGCTGTGGCGAGGCGAGTAAAGGAACAACTTGAAGACGAAGAGGAATTCCTGGAAAACTTGAAGTGAATTTGATTCCTGGATATAATCCACCGATCTGATCTTGCCAGCCACCTCCAGTACCCATGAGTTGCTCCAAAACCAAGACGAGCCTCGCGACGTTTTCATTGCTTTCGTCTCCATTAGATATCTGAAGAAGTCCTTTCACAACAGCTGCAGCTAGGATGCTAGAGGTTCCTAGACCGCTTCCACGAGGAACATTGGCCCATGTCTTTATTGCTAACCCTGTGGAGTGGGCAAAGTTTTCTTGGACAATGCCGGTCACCAGTAGAGCAGATTTAACAAGCCTGAATGGATCATTTATTTCAAAGGGTGTCTTGATGGTTATTGGATCATCGATGTGTAGCTCGTTTCCAGCGTCGTCATGGATTGAGATTCCGCGCTTCTCATTTGTTGTCTCGATGATTGTGCCAATGGGGAGTGAGCCTTCTAGGGTTATTGCCATGTTCAGGACGCAACCCGCACGCTCTAAACTCCATGGAGGTGTATCACTCCAGCCTCCTACAAAATCTACCCGAACTGGTAGTTCAACTTTTGTCCTTCTTGGTTGGAAAACTCCATCCAGGTGAGAAATATGATTCTCGGAATGAGGCTTGCCGCTTGATTCCAAGAGATGTTCTGAAAAACAAATAAAAGAGTTATGCAGATTTTTATCCGTAAAAGAAAAGTGTTAGCATATATAGCTGTATCTAGATTTACCTCTAAAACCATATCTCACAGCTGAAGCAGTTTCTTCTGCAACTGCTCCCCAGACTTTATGCTCCAAGTCTATAGCTTTTGCCTCATCCCCACATGCTCGCAGAAGATCAACTTCTACCTGATACGCTCGACTCTTTGGAAGAATTTTGGAGTTTTGTTCCTGAAATTTGGGACATTGATCCAGAAAATTCTTGCATATTTCCAATCCCAATGACTCTTTCTGTAAAATCTCATGGCATAGCTGAGACAAATTTCTCCCAAGCATACCATAGTTCATACATGCTTTAGCGATTCCAGCCGCAAGATCAGCTTGATGATTGCTCGAACCATTGCACATCTCAGGAAAGTTTATTGATCCGTGCAACTCCTCTAAGCTTACACGTTTTGAGCTTCTCCACAAGTTAATCTTCTCCTCGTTTCTAATATCATCTAGACCCATCAACCACGACGCCAACTTCAGCATTTCACTATATGTGAGAATCGGGAACATTTTCGCATTCCACAAACATCTGTCTTGTGATGCATTTGAGTTCCAGAGGTCACTTTCCTCAATGCCAAGATCAAACAGGACTTTCTTTAAGGGTTTACCGCAGAAAGTTCCATCCTTTTGAAGAGAGTTCTTTGGATTATCATGGAGACCACAATACACGATCACTCTCTCCTTGTGACCCACCAATGGGACCTCCCAAAGACAATGCCTATCCGGAAGCATGAACCTGAAACTCTCTGGAGTTACGAGACCTTCACTTGGGATGTGAATACCAACAACTATGGACTGCGAACCAATTTGTACCGCACCCGAAACTGTTGAATCATATATAAGTGAATCTTCACCAATGGAGACACCAGGTGCAATTTCACTAGACAAAATAACAGAAGACGCTGCAATATCAGAAACCGTAGTTGCAGGGATGGAACATAAGTGTCTTCGACCTACAATTCCTGAAGCATCTCCGCTTAAGTGATCCAATACCTCACTAGATGTTCCAAAATGCAAGAACTGCAAATCATCTGACACAAGATGATAAAAAGAATTAGAAGAGTTACCAGATGCAATTGAAACCTGTTCTAGTTATGCTACTCTTGGGATCAGTAGAAACATACAGGTACAGCAGCTGTACATCTTTTGCCTCCCTAGACTGTTGACAAGATGTTCACCCAAAGGTCGGGTTCGCAGCCAATCATGCCTTGAGGGAACCCAAGCAGCCACCAAATCTTCATATAAACTCATCTGCAAGTCATATTATAAAACCGTTACATTACAAAACGTCTGTTGAAGAACTACATGGTCATTCTTTAGGAACAAGCTGCATAAATATGAGGAAAAGAAAAACCTCTTTTTTACTGCCTAAGAGCTCTGAGATCATTGGTTGGCACGAGCATCCAAGAGCAACCAGATCCAACCATGCTCTTCCCCTCGCAGATATAATCCCAGTGTCAAGGAGCGTCCGTCCATCATGTAAGATTGCATCTTTCTTGACAAGCTTCCCTACTGTAGGCTTCTGCAGCAGATCATTTACTAAACTGACAGTATATCCTTCGGTAAGGGACTCAGATTTGGATGTGACAATAACACCATGGTTGGAAGCAATATCAAGAGTGATAGGCACAGTAACTATGGATGCCGCATCTTCAGGGAGAGTCATTTTAAATGCATCAAAACATGGAAGGACATCACCAGTCATAATGAATAATCCACCTTCACAAATTAAAGTTATATGATCAACATCCAAACAAACTAAGAAAGCAAATCAAATGACGAAAAACAATCTTCTCTGTTTCACATAGGTTAAACAGCAAGCTGCAGAAAAGACAACAAGAACATTTGAATATGGCACTTGCACATTGCAATAAAGCACAAGAAACGAGTAGTGAAATTCACCTTCATCTCCGAAAGCTTGTCTTGCACATGAAGCGATTGCAAGTATATGATCAAAAAGGAGAGGAACAGGACCATCAGGATCATCAGCTGCGAGATAAGGAAGCGGGAGGAATACTTTCCCCATGGGATTCGCCCAGGGAACTCTTTTGGAGTCACCTCCAGCATGAAGCATCAATACATGCTTTTCAGACAGGAATCTAACCCAAGACTTTGGAGAGACGTTCCTACTCTCAGCACAGATTTCTGGTACAGCGGACTCCTTACAACTACCATTTGCAACTTCCACCTGGTGAATACGAACAGAACCATCAGATCATAACCTCAAACAAACTTGACACCACAATAATAATTACAACGTTTAATCAAATAAACAGATCTAGTGGGTTTTGTCACATGATCATCCAGATCAGCAAACACAGAGAGTTCATTTCACAATGCTAAACTCGGATTCATTGATTAACTACTGATCATCTGATTCATAATATCAACAATTGTTCGTTCGTTTCAAATTTTCAATGATGAGTTACAAATTATCTAACCTGTCAAGGAAATTTACCTCGGAGCCAGGATCGAAACCTAAGTTCTGATAATGCCGAGCGAGAGCATAGATGGCATTAAGAGTGGCAGCGCCAGAGCCGATCCGCTTGCCATCTGGATCAGGAACGGCCAAAGTGACGGTGGAGCTAGCAATCCGTCCCATGCGTTTGGCTCGGCGGAGCTGCCACTCGTAGAGCTCGGCCTGTTCAGGACTAGCGGCAGTGAGAACGATCGCATCCCAAGTGGGAACCCTAGTGGGATGGCGCACCGACAGCCTCAAATGGTACCACGACTTGCGGAGGATGGTGGCTAAGTCAGCCTTCTCCCTCTGCTTCTTCCTCGACATTTTCGTTTTCTCCTAATGAGGCTGAGGAAATGAAATCTGGAGAGAGGTTTAGTTCGTGGACAGAGGAGGAAGAAGAAGACGAGGGAAGTTTTTTTTTTAACAGAGCTGGTCAAAGTCAAAACACAAGACAAGACAAAGGCACGTAAGTACGTCATCGTTTTAGCGGAACTAATCTTTGTTCCTGTCCCCCCAACAAAACCCAAAGATTAAAAAACTTTGCATAACATCGATACACAATCAAAACTGCCTCTTTATTGGGCCCTATAGGCTCTCCCTTTGAGCCCAACTCATGCGAGAAAAAATGATACCAACATATCAAATTTAGCTTTTTTTTTTATTTGAACGTCATATCAAGTTTAGCTACTTGATCTCTTATGTAAATAAAGAAAAAAAATTATTCAAGTCGTCTTAGTTTAGAGATGTAATCTTCAATTTTTATAAAATTGACAACGAAAATAAAAGTTTATTCATTCCTTAAAAGATGTTGTCTTGATTGAAAAGAACAAATAAATAACAGTAACAATCAATCGATTAATTATTGTCTTATGCAATCAATAAATTCGATTTCAAGCAACAACAATGAAAAGAAAAGAGAGCGACCGAAAAAAGCAATAAATTCATACATGAGGGAGGAGTAGACAACAACCAACAATTGATGGAGCATAAGAGCTTTTTTTGGTGGTCTCCAGACAAAATGTGGGTTTCATGTTGGATCCATAAATCGTTTTTAGCAAAATTATAACGTTTTTTAATTATGTCGGTTCATGCCCACAGCTATATATTAACATTGTATATTCATTTAAAGTTATATAGTATTAAAAGTTAATTAAAAATAATGAACAGAGCATCGCTGCTGTCTTCACAGAACGCTTTGAGATATTTTTATTATAAAGTTCGGTTTGGGTTATATGAAAATTTGGTTTGTCACGGTTTCAGCTTTGATATGAATTCGGTTCAGAATGATTAATGATCTTTTTCTTCTTAAAACAGCTTGAATTCTATTCGGTTTTCTAGAATTAATGATAAAATGAACCAATCTACCAAATCGAATTTTGGTTCAGTTTTTATTTTCTCTCCATGCGGTTTGATTTGGATTGGTTCGGGATGTATATAAAAACAAAATGGGCTCAAACCGTTTTCTTCTCATTTCTCTGTTTCTCACTCACTCCCCCCACTTACTCAAAACAGAAAAAGAGTCAAAACTTTACTGTGTTTTTTCTTCATCAACCTAATTCCTCAATAATGAACGAAGAGATGAGCGGAGAGACACCGGAGAACAAACACATAAGTAAACCGACAATGCCGGAAAAGATCGACTACGTGTTCAAGGTGGTGGTGATTGGTGACTCTGCTGTCGGAAAAACGCAGCTCCTTTCACGTTTTACGCAAAACGAGTTCTGCTATGATTCAAAATCCACGATTGGCGTCGAGTTTCAGACACGTACGATCACTATTCAAGGCAAACTCGTTAAAGCTCAGATCTGGGATACCGCCGGTCAAGAAAGGTAATATCTCTATAGTAGTATATACATACATTGTTGATGATTCTTTATATTTTACAAAGCTGAATCTCAGTTTAGGATTTAAATAAATAAAAATTTATATATTAAAGTATAGTTTCGTTTTCTTGGATCACGATATTTAGATATGGTGTGATTTGATATCCGATCTAGCCTATAACTACTGAGAGTATACGTATTTGAATAATTATTGGTTTTCTTGATTTGGTCTACACTCTCCAGTGTCAGAATTTTGTGTCTGTTCACATGTTTTATTTTCTTTCTTGGAATGGATTTAAATTTTAAATGGAAGAGAAAGAAAAAACACCCGAATTAAAAGTTCAAAATGCAAAACTAATAGTTTCTTTTTTTAAAATGGAAAATAACATTTTATTATGATATTTTGCATTATATAACTGGCGAATATTGCAGCTACTAATATTGGTAACTGTCTTTGTAGCTGAATCTCGTATTTAATATACAAATTAACTGTCCAAATAAAACAAAGCTGAAAGTTCGTTCCCGCGGATAGCGGTAGTTAATTGATTGATATGTATAATTACTGGTTTGGTCTGCAAATGTCTAATTTGGTTATAACTTATCAAATGACTGTTTGTTTTTTTACCGCGTTTTTTTTCGGCGGTTTAGATACAGAGCGGTGACGAGCGCGTATTACAGAGGCGCGTTAGGTGCTATGGTAGTTTACGACATAACCAAACGCGTCTCCTTCGACCACGTGGCACGTTGGGTTGAGGAACTACGTGCTCACGCCGACGACTCGGCCGTGATCATGCTCGTCGGAAACAAAGCCGACCTTGCAGCCGATAAACGCGACGTTCCGACAGAGGACGCCGTCGAGTTCGCCGAGACACAACGGCTTTTTTTCTCGGAAGTCTCGGCTCTAAGCGGCGGAAACGTCGACGAAGCTTTTTTCCGTCTACTAGAGGAGATTTTCAGCCGCGTTGTGGTTTCGAGAAAAGCACTGGAATGTGAGGGTGGGTCTATCGTGAAACTCGACGGTTCGAGAATTGATGTGATCTCTGGTTCGGATCTTGAGATGAGTAAGGGGAATGAACAATCTTCGTGTTCGTGTTGATTTTGATTTTTGAGTGATGGGCCAACTATGGGCCAGATACCTCGATAGTCGATACATATAATTAGTGGGACTTTTTGAATCTCATTTTACCCAGATCTTTGTTTATGGGCTTTTTTATATATTTTGTGGATCGGTTGTACTTATTACATACCGTCTAAGGGCTTGATTGGTTCAGCCGCTACCATTCGCAAACGCAGCTTTTGCNTATCAGCGTTTGACAACAATCACAGAAAATGCATTTTACCGCTTTGTATCGTTCCAAATCGCTCAAATTCAAAAGCTGCTTTCCGATAGCGTTTGCGGTTGCGGACGATTGCGGATGGATAATAAAAAAAATAAAAAATAAAAAAAAATAATTTTAAAAATAATAATAATTGATTTAAAATAATATAAAATATATATAA
>OVBI01002250.1:0-22097 GCA_900406495.1 Sisymbrium altissimum | reverse complement strand
ATGGTCTTAGTGGGAATCAGCTCATTGTTCTCATTTTTTACAACTGTGATCTCTCTTTTCTTAGACACCACATGGACTGGGGATATCCATGTGAAGTCTGAGATGGGATATATAATGTCAGCATTCAAGAGCTTCAGAATTTCTTTATTAACTACCTCATTAAGGTTTGGGTTCTGCTTCCTTTGAGGTTCTATAGAGGTCATAGATTCATTTTCAAGATGCATCCTATGCATGCATAAGCCAGGTGAAATCCCCTTGATATCATCTAGAGAATATCCTATGGCCTTCCTATACTTCCTAAGCTCTTAGATGAGCAACTTAGTCTTAACTTCACTAAGTTCATCACTCGCAATCACAGGATAAGAGTTATTGGTACCCAAAAAGACATACCTTAGTCTTGGAGGCAATGTTTTGAGGTCTACCTGAGCCATTTGATTGTCAAAGGTCTTCAAATGTTGCTGCAGATTTTCTACCTTAACATTGAAGTCACTCTTCATAGTGCTTATCTCAATAGCTGATATGCCTTGGCCCTCTAGAATTTGTCTGATAGGGAGTTGGTGTAATCCTGAGGATTGGAGTTAGAGGAACTGTCCTGACCATGTAGGTTGTCCTAGTTTGAGTAGAAAGTATGGTTGTTGTACTGAGATTTCTGCTGGTAGTTCCTTTTGTTGTTGTATTGAGGTTTCTGCTGGTAAGTCTCTTGATTTGTGGTTCCTTGTAGTTTTTGGTGTGGTAAACTTGATCAGTAGGATTTTCGACATTAGGGTTCATGTAAGAGAGGTTGTTGTTGCCTCTATAATTTGAGTTTTATCCCCTTTGATAGCCCTGACCTCTAACATAGTTGACCTCTTCCTGACCTTCTTAGTCTGCCCCAAAACCCATATCTGGGTGCTACTAGCTTTGGTCAAATTCTCCAACATAGCTGATATTCCTTTGAGTTGCTTGCAGCATCTTCTTTATCTTGTCACACAGCTTGGAAACACCTTCTCTTTGCCTTGGGAGTTTCCATCCTCCCTTTTGGATATGTCATAATCCTCTCCATAAGTTGAGTTGCTCTGAGAAAGGTTCCCCACCAACAGCATACCATCTGCCTCAGCTAGTCCCAAAAAGTTACCATTGCTAACTGTGTCCAGCATCATTCTATACTTAGGAAGGATTCCCCTGTAGAGTGTTGTAAGGAGACTTTCCTTGGAGAAGCCATAATGAGGGCATTGCAGTGTGTAGCCCTTGAATCTCTCCCAAGCTTCACCAAAGTTCTCATTTCCTTTTTACACAAATCCAAAGATCTCATTCCTGAGCCTTGTTGTTCTACTGGTTTAGAAAAATTTGGAAAGGAAAACTCTCTTGCATTGGTCCCAAGAGGTAATTGATCTTTGGGGTAAGCTTTTATCCCAAAGACGTGCCTTGTCCACTAGAGAGAAAGGGAAGAGCCTCAGCTTGAAGGCATCCTCTAAGACCCCATTTATCTTGACTATTCCACACAGCATGTCGAATTGGTCCATGTGATCTAGTGGGTTTTTCATGGGCAGGCCGTAAAATTTACTGTTCTGGATCATGCTGAGAAGGCTGCCCTTGATTTCGAAGTTATTGTTTTCAATGGTAAGTGGCCTGATTCCAGCTCTGGTTCCATAGATGTTTGGGCCATCTATCTTTCATATAGCTCTGCCTGGTCTAGCCTGAGCTCTGGCCTCATATCCTGGTGTTCCTTGGTCCTGGTGACCTTGATGTTGGTTCTCCATGTTCTGCTGCTGACCTTGAAGCTCAGCTAATCTGTCCTGAACCCTTCTGCCTCTGTCCAACTGCCTTTCCAAACTTCTGATGTCTGCAATTAAATGGACAAGATTTGATGGTCTTTTGCTTCTAATTTGCATACACAAAAGCCTGCAAAAGAAAGGGCACAAAGTGGAAACATAAAGTGGAACAAGGTTTGTGATTTAGTCTCAAATAATCAATCAAACTTTAGTGGCTAATTGATTATCCAAAGATAGCAACAACGCCAAATTGATAACAAGCTGTTTTACCTAATCAGTTCTTTGTAGTAAGATTATCAATCCATGCTTGAGAACAAATTAACACACTAGAGATAATATTATTGCTTAATCTAAATGCAATCAGATATAAATGTGAATTTCCTAACAACCTAGCAAAACAAACAAAATGACATGAGAAAAGAAAACAAGGATTTAAAGACAACTAATCAAGAACAGAGCAACAAGCTAAAACAGAAGAATTCAAGCAATTAAGAGAAACATTAGACTCATGGATCAATGTCAATGACATCTATGTGATTATGTGGCAACTAGGGAATGCTAAACACAATTAAAAACCTTCCTAAGCAATATGCACAATGGTATATCAAAATGTTCTCATGCAATGAACTATTGTAAACCAAGATAATCATCAACTCTCATTGGACTGAATCAAGGTAAACATGTATTAAATTAAGTCTTGCAAATTAAATATCCTAGTATCAACTCTCATTGGCTAGCATGTAAAGCACTCAATTAATATGGTCTATGAATTTCATAAAACACATTGTAGACATGATAAACCATAAGTTTTAGAAACAGAGATTTAACCCTTATTCTAGCATTATGGTCAATCAAAAGAGAAGGAAACAAACAAATAAGCACTAGCAAACCCTAATCACTTCTTAATTACTATTAATCTACCTAACCCATGAGCCTAATAATGAAAATACTCACTAATCATCATGAAAACACATAAACACATAATGGTTAGATGCATAATCATGAGATTAATAAGATTAAACAAAGAAAAATAAAAGAAAAACAAGATTAAAAGAGATAATTATCTTAGATTAAAAGACAAGAAAGTTTAGGGCTTTATCTAAGAAAAAGCTTAGGTCTCTAATTAGGTTTAGAGTCTTTTTATAGTAAAAAGGAAAGAAAACCGGGTCAATCAAATAAGTCTGGGTCAACCCATCTAAAAGTGAGTTTTAAACCCGAAGTCAAACTTTGTCAAACAACAGTTGGGGAATGTGGCGGGTGATTCTGGTCGCCAGATGGTGGCGCAGGGGTGGACCCATGAAGGAGGAGGGTGTGACATGTGCCACACTCTAATTTTTTTTTAACCTTAAAAAGATTAGTCTGAAACTTATACTGATGCTTTGAACTTATATATGTTTTGCAATGGTGCTCTAGACTAAAAATGATTCTACGTCCGCCCTTGTGGTGGCGAGTGCTCCAACCACCAGGCTCGGGTCACCAAACCTTCGGCGAAAATTTCTCCAAGCTTCATCTTCTCGTGGCCACCGAAAGTCACCCACCAGATATGGTCGCCAGTTCGTGGCAGGTGCTCGGATTGCCACGCTCCACTCGCCAGACATTCCGCAAAATTCGGTGGTTCATATCTTCTTATAGCGGTTGTGTAATCCGCCAAGTTAGGTCGCAGTTGGTGGCGAGAGGAAGTCGTCTGCCACATCTGGTCGCCAGATGTCTTTTGATCTGTTTCTCATCCTTTTGTTATTCCATTTGACTCCAAACTGCATTAAATCACGTCACTCCTATACCTACCAAAGACAATTCATACACAAATGCACTCTAATATGCCTATATGCAATAGATAATGTACAAATATGCCAAAAACACACTCTAAAACCATGAAAATCTATAAATATCATACATAAAAAAACTACTCACTTCAAATAGGTGTGCTTTTACCGGGTTGCATGCTGAGGCATCTTCTACCTAATTGTGACATTGAAAAACGGGCATTTATTTTTGTTAGGTTTTTTAATCCTTATATATAAAAGTTGCTCAACTTTCTCGAGTTGAGTGACACATCAGCATCTCCGTGTTTAACACCTGTCCTCTATAGATATATTCCGAGAACGATGTCGCTTTTTCATTCTGCGTAAAATCGTGATATCTATCGTCTTTTGGTAAAAACCTCTTCGACTTCGGTAGTCGATACGATTTCTCTCAGGATCTTTTCTTTCTTTCCACAACATCGCCTGTCTCTGGATGTGTCCTTTCTTCTCTAATCCTTCTCCTCTTGTCTTCCTCTTCGCCGCTCATATGTGCCTTATTGCTGAAGATCTCGACACCTCACATCATCTCTTCTCTAACCTCTGGATACCTTGATACCTCCATTGTCCGCCTCATACTGAGATGACGAGAGTTTCTGGATGACGAGTGTTTGTTTCTCAAGAAACCTAAACCTTCTTCAACGAGGACATATGCAAGGTTTTTGCTTCGAGTGAAGGTAAATTTCCCAAAACTCCCTTTCCCTGGTTCTTTCTCCAACGGTATGGGTCGATTGTCGACAAATTCCAAAGAAATCCCTATGTAAATGGATAAGTTGGAATCTTCTCAGAGTTAAGTAACTGTAAACCTAATTTGTGTCTGATTTTCACAGTAACCATCAAGTGGTCAGAGAAGCTGTGTGAAGTTATCGTTATTGATGTGACTCTCTTGCAGGTAATTTTGAGATTTTTATGAAATTGATATTTGATCATGTCAAAATTCACTTGATAATTGTAAGCCACGCATAGATGGTGGAATTTTAAATTTTTCATACGCATGTTGATCCTTAAAACTTTCATAATTTGGCTAACCAGGGATGTTTATGTGCTCTCTCATTTGATCTTTGGGTAAAGCTTCTGCAAAATAGAACTTCTCCGGAATGGAGCCATTGCTTCTGGGTTTTTCTATCTTTGGGTGAGTTAAAGAAAAACAGTACTCATCACTTTTGGACTGCTTGATTCATGACAAAGGCTAGAGATTTTTTAATTATAGCCTATATCAACAATTAGAAATTTAGATTGGTGATAAAGAGGAATGATTTCCCTTCAAAAGGATCTATTCTGTTACTTGTGTCCTTCTGCTAATCATTACTCTGTATTGGTTTAATAAGACTTTCAATGGAATGCTTATGAGTTAAGTAAAGTTTTCTTAGGCAATGAACAGTACAAAAAAACTTCCATATATGGATTGTTCCCTTTCTATCGTTTTGTTAGGTGTTAAAATTGAATCCTTTGTCTGTCCATTGTTTACACAGGCGCTGGGAAAGGAGGGCCTGGTTTGTCTGTAGATGCTTTAGAGAAAACGATGGAAGATCCAACAGTTGAGAAGATGGTTTACCCGTAAGTCATCTTCCCTACTACATTATGTTTCAATGCTTCTCTTCAACTTATTTCACAATTGGTATGGACATTTGGTAACATTGCGTGAATGAATTCAGACTTTTGCATGAGATGATGAACCCAGAAACCTTCAAATATAAGTTTGTTAATAATTAATCATGTTATTATTTATCGTTATTCTTAGTATAGCTTCTGAAGGTTGATCCAATACTTATTTAAGATGTAGTTGATAATAATATTAATTAATTTATATGGATTGAAATTTTTGTAGGGATGCTTAAAAATCCTCAATACCTGATATATTGTACTTTTCATGGTTTTAAACTTATGTATTTAGTATATTTTTGTCTTAAATCTTGCATTTATGCATCACTAGGAGTGTATATACTTGCATTTGTTTATATAAGGTCTTGGAGTTGCTTTTTGGAATTTTGGGAGCATTTGGAGGATGTGAGTGTTGATAATATGTAGGATCCAGAAGATATGCCTCAAAGATGGATTCGGATGAAAGCTTTAACCATTTTCTATGAAGTTGAATCTTCATGAAATTCATAGTAAATTGAGTTAGCTTTCCAATGGAGGTGGTTTCAAGTCACTGGGAGCTATATTTCAGAAGTTATGGTCGATTTACTGGACACATTTCAACCCTGCCGCGAAAGAGAACGAGCGGCCAAAAATCAACCGCTGGCGCAACCACAGCGGCCTAACCCAGCGGCCAGCAGCAAACCGCTGGCATTTTTTTGCCTCCAGTGGTCAATCCCAGCGGCCAAAAGCCAACCGCTGGCCCCTTCTTTTCTGCGCCCAAAAAGTGTTGACCAGCCTTGACTTTTGCTGTTTTACCCAGTTTTTCCTGGGTTGGTTCAGGATTGTTGGGTTGACCCGGTGCCTTTTTTAAACACCTATAAAAGGTGTTAAACCTAATTCTTATGGACATCTTACATCATTTTATCTCTTGTCTAAACCTAAAACCCATTGGGTAATCTTTTGAAATTTAAGGCAATTATCTCATTTCTTTTTGTTAATCTTTATTTTCTTTTTGTTTATCCTTGTTAATCTTGTGATTATGCATCTAACCATCATGGGTTTGTATGCTTTCATGAAGATTAGTGAGTAGTCTCATTATTAAGCTTATGGATTAGGGAGACTAAGAGTGATTAAGGGGTAGTTAGAAGTTGCTAGTATTTATTTATTGGTTCTTTTCTCATTTGATTGTTCTTAATGCTAGATTAGAGCCAAAATCTCTATTCTTGAGTTTAGGATGCACTAAAGGTGTTTGACAAAATGTCTGAACCAAATCATTTGAGAGCTTTGCTTGCTTGACCAATGAGAATTGATGTTAGGTTGCTTAGACCATCTCCAATGGTAATAACCCGTTATGGGTTTTTATCATTTTTTTAATTATAAAAAGTTAAAAGTTTTGTAAATTAAGAACTTCTTTAAAAACATATCTCCAATGGTGGAACTCTACTCAAAGTTCTAAAAAAAAATTACATGTTTTAAGGTTATGATTTTAAGATTAAGAACTCAAATTTGTGTCATTAAACTTTGCAAAAGTAATATCATAACAAGCCACAAATACACATAACATCAAGACATAAACAAAATACAAAAACATTGTTTTCTCAAAAATAAAGACAACAACAAAATAAAGTCCAATGTAAGCAGTAATGGTGGTGATAGAGGAAAGGAAGCGTCCAGGTTAGAATCTTCTTTACTCATCGAAGATTGCTTCAGATTGTTCCTTTTACCATAATTTGTTTGCTTCGTCAATCACTGTCTTAGCAGAACCGGAGAAAGATAGAAGTGCATAACTGATGTTTAAGAGAATGGACGCATTATTGCGTTAACCAGAAAACACACAAGCCATGATTCTCCTAAATCCTCTGTCCAAGTCAAGTGCAAAAACCTCTGTCTAAGTCAAGTGCAAAGTTACTTAAGTTTATAACATGCTTGGGACACAAAATACGGATTCATCTAATATTAGAGGTCTAGCAAATAAGAGTACCTGAGTGCAGAAGCATCATCACTTTGCAAAGAGGCCGGAATAGCAGCATCTTCTTCATCTGACGCAGCAGCTTGAGCAAAATAGGCTGAGTCAGCATATCATTGGTAGCCCTCTCCGCACAAGCAGCCGCGTTATTTGACATTGCTAGATCGCTCTTTCAATCAAACCCTAAAGTTTCAAGCTTCCTACAAGTATAATAAACACAGGTTGAAACATCACTATATAACTTCTTAATTCCAGACAGAATAAGCAAGTTTTAATAAGAGATATAGATCAAACACTGTAATTCACATCAGGAAGATCAAAAACTAATAAAACAAAAACAAATCATGGCTGACACAATTCACACAATTCACAAACAGCAGATCACGAACTCAGAAGCATTAGCTATAAAACAAAAACTAATCCAGCGAAATCTAAGTGAATCCCCTCTAGAAGCTTGTGAAAGAAACAACATAAACAGACCTTTACAGGAGGTGGCTACACATAAACAAATTCAAGTTTCAAAAACTTACGAAAACAAAGATCAGATCAAAGATGGGAAGAAAGTTTCTGTTAAATAGAGCTAATGCTATATACCGGAGCAGGTTCGTCATCACAATCATCTTCCCATGGAATTAGGGCAATTTCTTCATCCTCTGTGAAATCATAAAAAGCAAAACTATAAGCAATACAACTCCAAGAAACTTTCAACGAATCTGAAATCGATCGTATGGCAATCGTCTCTAATCAGAATTAGAGAACCAATGGTTTGTGCGAGGAGAAGGAGTTACCCGTTGAGATGACTCTGGACGGCCGGAGAAATCTGACGGAAGTTCTTGAGAGAATCATAGCTCCAGCTTCTGATACCAGGTTGAGAATCGAAGAAGGAGAGAAAAAATTCATGCTTTGTGAAATTATAAAAAGCAAAACTATAAAAATTTCAACCAAACCATCACAACAATTTGGGGGAAAATCTGGACATGGAATGATCGGGTAACAGAGATTCAAAGAGAGAGAAAAGAAAGAGATATGTCTAAAAACTATTTAACCAATAAAAACGGACACGTAAGAGGTTCCTACTAATTCTAAAACCTCTCTCGTCAGAACCGTCTCTGAAGATTTTATTTATTTTTGATTTATTTTTTATTGTTTTTTGTGTTAGAACCCTTAATAAAAACCTCCGTTGGAGGTGCTCTTAGTTTGCTATTAGGCTTGTCTTATTGCATATTTCTTTGTTTAAATCCAATTAGAGTTGATGATTTGAGCTTGGTTAACATAGGGTCATTGCATGAGAATGTATTGATGTATCATTATGCCTAATGCTTGGGAAGGTTCTTAATGGTATTTAATTTCCTCTAGTTGTCAATTAATCACCTAGATGTCACTTACCTTGATCCATGAGTTTAATACCTCTTTAATTGATTGAATTTCTTTGTTTAAAGTTGCTTGCTCTGTTTTGATTAATTTCTCTTGTTAAGTCTCTTGTTAGATCGTTACTTGTTAGGTGTTAGTCTCATCAAAATTTCTTGATTGCATTTTGATTAGGCTTAATTCTGCATCATTAGTGTGTTCTTCACCCTGAGTCTGGATTGACCCTTAAATACTACAAAGAATATGTTGATTGAGCCTACGAGTAGTTGCAAGGAATTGAAATATTTATGTTATCAATTTGGCGCCGTTGCCATCTTAGGGAGTTGATTGAACCATTAGTGATTGATTTTCAGCTTGAGATCAAGTCACCCTTACCACTTACCACTTTTGTTGCTTGTGAGTTGCACTTTTTTGCAGGTTTTGGTGCATGAATCTGAGAAGTAGAGGACCATCAGACTTGATTCCACTTGTTCCAGATATCAGAGCACTTAAAAGGCAATTTGGCAGGTAGAAAAGGGTTCAGGACAGAGTTGCTGAGTTAGAAGATCAGCAACAAGACATGGCAGAGCATAATCAAGGTCATCAGGACCAAGGCAACAGGCAAGGGCCTAGAGCTCCAGCTAGGGCTATTAGGCAAATTGATGACCCAACAAACTATGGCAATATATCATGAATCAGAGCTCTTCCAGTGGAAAACAACAATTTTGAGATAAAAGTAAGTCTACTCAACATGATACAGTCAAACAAGTTCCATGGTCTACCAATGGAGGACCTTTTGGACCATCTTGATCAGTTTGACATGTTGTGGGGGACTGTGAAGATGAATGGAGTCTCTGAGGATGCTCTGAAGCTCAGATTATTTGCTCAGATTATTTCCATTCTCTCTTGGGGATAAAGCTCACCTGTGGGAGAAGAATTTGCCTCAGGGTTCCATTACCTCTTGGGATCTATGCAAGAAAGCCTTTCTTGCTAAGTTCTTCTCCACTTCAAGAACTGCAAGGCTAAGGAATGAGATATCAAGCTTTACTCAGAAAGGAAATGAGAATTTTGGAGAGGCTTGGGAAAGATTCAAAGGGTTTTTTCACACCATGGTTTTTTCAAAGGAGAGTCTCCTTACCACACTTTACAGAGAAGTTCTTCCCAAGTACAGGATGATGTTAGACACTGTTAGTAATTATGGAAACTTCTTGGGACAAGCAGAGGCTGATGGAATGCTGCTAGTGGAGAACCTCTGTCAAAGTAACTCAGCCTATGGAAAGGACTATGACAGATCCAACAGGGAGGATGGGAACTCTCAAGGCAAAGAGAAAGTTTTGCAAGCTCTATGTGAAAAGATGGAGAAGATGCTACAAGCTACTCAGAGGAATGTCAGCTATGTTGGGGAATTTGAGCATGGTCAGCAGCAACAAGATGTGAGTTTTGAGGAAGAGAAGGAAGAGGTTAACAATGTTGGAGGTCAAGGCTACCAAAGGGGGTACAACTCAAACTACAGAGGCAACAACAACCTCTCCTACAGGAACCCCAATGTGGAAAACCCTGGTGATCAGGTTTACCCACAACAAAAGTAACAAGGAACCACCAACCAGGGAACTTACCAGCAGAAACCTTAATACAATAACACTGACAACTACCAGCAGAAGCCACAGTTTCAGAACCAGACCTTCTACTCAAACCAAGGCAACCAATAGGGTCAAGGCAGTTCTTCAAACTCTAAACCTCAGGATGACACCAATTCCCTACTAGACAGATTCTGGAAGGTCAAGGAAGATCAGCTATTGAGATCAGCACAATGAAGAGTGATTTTAATGCCAACGTGGAAAGCCTTTAACGGCATATGAAGACCATTGACAATCAATTAGCTCATGTTACCTCAAATTCCAAGAGACCAATGGGTCAGCTTCCTGAAAAACCTGAACCAAACCCCAAAGAATATGCTAATGCCATCACTCTGAAAAGTGGCAAAGAGTTACAACTCAGGATATCCATTGAGGACAATGGTCCCAAGGAAAGGGAGGAGGAACATGAGAATATGGATCAAGAAGTAGATAAACCTAGTTTGAAAGTTGGTTGTGGTGAAACCCTGAGGAATGATAAGGGTAAAGGTAAACTGGAAGAAGAAGTCTCAGAAGAACCAGCTCCAACAAAAACACATATGCCTGCACCTAAGAGACCAATTTTCCAACCCCCACCTTATGAATCAAAGCTTCCCTTTCCTGGAAGATTCAAGAAAACGCTGGTGGAGAAATACAGGGGGATTTTTTGACAAACAGATGGATAAGGTTATGACAACCATGCCCTTGATTGAAGCCTTCCTCATGGTACCCCAGTATAGCAATTTCTTAAAAGATGCAATTAAGGAGAAAACCACACTGCTAGAGGAGATGGTTGTGCCAACTCATGAAGTCAGCTCAATTCTGTATAGAAAAACCATCCCAAAGAAGTTGAAAGATCCAGGCTGCTTCACACTGCCTTACTCTCTTGGTCCCCTATCATTTGAAAGATGCTTAGTATATTTGGGAGCAAGTGTTAGTTTGATGCCTCTCTCAGTTGCCAAAACCTTGGGGTTCTCTTTTTACAAACCTTGCAGGATTCAATTGTTATTGGTTGATAGATCAGTGAGATCCCCAGTGGGAATGCTTGAAGATTTACCTATCAAGGTTGGGAATGTAGAGATCTCCACTGATTTTATATTTCTTGAAATGGATGAAAAGCCAAAGGACCCACTGATCTTTGGAAAGCCTTTCCTTGCTACTGCTGGAGCTGTCATTGGTGTGAGAGAATGCAAGATAGATCTTCACCTACAGAATGAACATATTCTGAAGTTTGACATCAAGGAAGTAATGAAGAAGCCCACCATAGAAGGACAAGTGTTCTGGATTAAGACTTTGGAGAAGTTGGCTGATGAGTACCTAGAGGAGTTGCCCAAGAGGACAGTCTTCAGTTGGCTTTGACTTCACGGAAAGAGAGCCAAGACATGGATGTGGAGAGTGCTGAGTACCAGAGGCTTCTAGACTCTCATAAGGTTCAAGGAGGGAGTTCAGGATTTGAGAGCCTCCAAATGGTGATCCAGCATTAAGCTTGTATGATTGAGGATGGTGAGCTCAAGGATCTACAAGAAGATGACTGGAGTGAGCTCAATGCCCCAAAGGTGGACCTAAAGCCACTTCCACAAGGGTTGAGGTATGTGGTTTCTTTGTACTTGTTTGAGTATGCTGATAGTGTGTGCAAGTGACTAACACATTTGGAGAATTTTTATTTCACAAAATTTTGAAAAATGTGTTAAGAACTTGACTTTTTGATGAATTTTCGAAAGTGTGAAGTGTGGGCATGTGTTTGATGACGAATTTGATGCCTAACAATAGCTTTGAGTGGGTTTGATGATGCATGATAGCTTATGGCATTCAAATTGAATTCTTGTTTCAATTTTCATGAAGTTCAATATTTGAAATTTTGATATGAGAATATTTTTGAAAGGTGAATCATGTTGCTTGAGAGATGCTGATTTGATTTAGCTTTTAAGATGGTCTAATGGAGTTGAGTTTTGGGATGAACTTTTGATTGCTTAGATGTTTTTGCACTAAGTTGAACGTTGCTCCATTTTGACCTTCTTGGATTGATTTATTTGTCTCTTAATCATTATTGAGCATGACTGTGCTGCCTTATGTTTGGTGTTTGATTTGCATAAGCTTGATTTACTTGTGGTGAAAAATTGAACTTCTTACTAACTGTTTTCAAGTATTTGTTGGTTTTGAAGGTTCAACATGCCAAGAGAAAGAAGAACAAGAGAAATTGCAGACCAGCCACCTCACAAGGGTCAGTCCCAAGGCATTCCAATGGATCAGTTCCATGGCATTCCAATGAGAGCAGTGAGAAGCCAATCAGCCAGAGAAGGGCAACGAAAAGGAAAGGGACTTGCTGGAGAAAGCAGCCAAGGAGAGGAGTTCTGTGAGGAAGATGCTCCAAGAGAACCCCATATCAGGCAGGCACACAAGACAGGTGCAAAGAGGTCAAGGGGCAGAGATTTGGTGCCCCCCATTTACACAGAGCTGTACCGCACCCTGATCAACATCCCGTCGACCCCAACACGATTTCCTGATTCCCACACTCTCGAGAAGGTAGGGCTATTGGGAGATGTGCGCATTATTCTCCCGGGTACGGGCCTTGGGAAGCTTCTTGACATGGCATGTCCAGTTCATCGAGATGTTGCTAGCCAATTTTTGGCCCCTCTGCGGGTTGGGACGCATGACAGAAAGAATCCGTCACCAGAAAAGGGTTTTGGTTACATCACCTTCACAGTGCATAGAGAGGATTACAGGATGGGATTTACAGAGCTTGGTGATATCTTCGGGTTCGGTGATGGCCCCGGTTTTCATCCTCCGGGGAATGGGGTTACTGCTTGCTATTTATGGACAGAGATTGGAGGATAATACCAGCAAGGGAGCAACAAGAATGCGTATATCAGACACCCAGCCATCCGATATGTGCATAAGGTCCTAGCACACACCCTCTTTGCACGATGGGAAAACGGAGGAGTCAATGAGGAAGAGTTGAGGCTCAGGGTATTGGGATTGGGTCACCTGCTGAGGAACCCAATAGAACCAAATCTTGGTTATAACTTCGGGCTGACTGGTTATTTCACAGCGCGCCTTCTCTACTATCAGGATTGGGCTTGGACCCACACAGATAAGACTCCACAGTTAAGTTTTGGTGGTTTGATCACCCCCATTTTGGCAGCCAGGAACATTGTTTTAGGACCGGAGACAGCAGGTATTGAGAGCCTTGACATAGTCAAGTTAGCCCAGACTAAATTCCTGAGAGGACGACTTGGGGAAAGATACGCATATTCATTCCCTAGCTTGCGAGGTGAGCAGGCACTGGTCCTACTCCCCTTTCCTAGTCTGACGAACATAACAGTGAGGAATAACACCATCTTCCACCCAGACCCATACCACCACTACCATGCTTCTTCACGGCCCCTTGACGCAATAAGCCTCTCTAAGAAGCGAAGAGTATTGGAAAATGCACAGAGAGAAGAGGCATCTGACAGTGTTTCAGCTGATAGCCCACCGAGCCCAGTATATGGTAGTGCCCGCTACCACTTCCAGCCCTCTTCCGCAGCCATGCCTGACGAACCCCTCACGGAAGCTCACAAGCATATCCGTCAACTGCAGCGGTGGAGTATAAAGCAGGACAGGACCATAGGGAAGTTGGTGAGATCTGTCCGAGATTTGACAAAGTCTATGAAGAGCCTTGCTAAGAAGATTGGCAGATCAGATTCAAGGTACACTTCAGGGACCTCACGGGATTGCCGTATGGAAGCAGTGCATGAGACCAGTTCAGCTCAGAGGCATTCTTACCATGGAGGAGACAGTTCTGCGCTGGGACTTGAGCTTTCACGACCTTCAGCTTAGGAGCGTAGGAGAGCAGCGAGGAGACACATTCTGACGCCATCTCCGGAGTCCAGCAACGAGTCCCTTTCCGTGGGAGATTCTGAGGAGTCCATGCCCTCCACTGAGTTCTGAAGTATCATTTCCCCACCTTGCTTGTATATATTCTTTTTTTTTTTTACCTTTGTTTTCGGTTTCTCCTTCATTCTTATTTCCCATTGGGACAGTGTGAGATAAGTTTGGGGGAGAGACCAGCCATTTGACATAAGTTTCCTGTTTTGTTTTATTCTTTGAGTCCCATGTGCATTGTTTATAGTTAAGATTTTACAAAAAACAAAAAAGATGAGAAAATTTTCAATGATAAGATGATTTTTTTCCTAATCAATGCCTTGTAGTAAGGTTGTCAAATCCCCTTGGGAATAAACTAACTCACTAGAGATGCATGATGAAAGCTTAATCTAAATGCAATCAGATTACTTGGAATAGTGATTTAGCAACCTAATAATAACTTAGAAGAAACAAGTAAAGTAAACAAGATTTTAAAAATAACTAATCAAAAACAGAGTAACAAGCTCAGAAACAGAGAAATTCAATCAATCAAAGAAGTATTAGGCACTTTGGGTATAAGTTATTGATTTCAGATGATTAATTGGTGATTGGGAAGCATAAACAAGATCAAAGAACAGTCATAATGCCAAGAACACTAATGCAAATCAATCCACTCTCATGGTAAAGACTCTATGCAAACCAAGCAATCACATAAATTCTCATTGGAAATTACAGGGTAAGCATGCATTAAACAAAAGTTCTTAGGCTACTAAACATGCTTAACATCAACTCTCATTAGAAAAACATGCAAAGCTCTAGATGGATTGGTTTAGGCAATTCATCAAACACCTTATATGCATGATAAACCATAACATCTAGAGATAGAGATTTTGGCTCTAATCTAGCATTAAATACATCCAAATAAATAGGAAACAATTAAGGAAGCATTAAACACTCCTAATCACCTCTTAATCACCATTAATCTACTTAACCCTAAAGCGTAATAGTAAAACTACTTACTAATCATCATGACAACACACATAATCATCTTATCAATTATCTTATGATTAGAAAATCAAGACAATTGATCCAAACAAAATTGATAAGATGATTTCTTTTTGCATTACTACAAGGCATTGATTAGGAAAAAATCATCTTATCAATTTTCTTGGTTTAGCTGAAGAAAGTGTGAATTGCATTTCATCCTATCTATTAGAACCATAATCTTGACATTGAATTATCATGCTTGTGCATTCTTGATGAAGTTCATGGATACCACATACATACTTGGACTTTCTTCCACCCTTTTTACCACTCTTTTGCTAGCCCAAGTAGCTGATTCCCACCTTTGGAACAGTTATACCACTCTCTTAACCAATCCTTCTTTCAAGCCAAAGATATTCTTGTGTGATTTTGAGGCCTTTTTCCTTGATTGAACTTAGCATAAAGTGTAAGGATTTGGAATGACAGGTCTAGGATTTCATGTAGATCCAGCTCTTTCATCATTGAGCTTGGCATAGGCTTAGGATGGTTAAGGTGAAGATTTGGGTTTTGCGCTTAAGATGAAAAGAATTCAAAGGGTTTGTAAAGGGAAAGAAATGGGAAATCGTTTGAATTAGTTGGCTAAGTGTTTATGAAAGAAAGTTCTAAGTTAAAATGTAAATAAGGTAGTGTCTCTCTAAAAAAAAAACAAAAAAAAAAAGAAGGAACTGAATAAGCAAAAGAGCCCAAAGAGGCCAAATGAAAAGGAAAAAAAAAAAAGAGAAGAAAAGAGAGAGACCTACCTAGGAAGTTAAGAAGAGCTAAGTGTAATGTTTGAAAAGCCATCCAATCACTATGAAGGGTGTGAATGAGGGTAGAGTAGGAGAAACTTTGATTTGGGGTTTTAAGTCTGAAAAAGGGTTGCACATTTGGGGCATTTGGGTAGATGGAAGTCAAGTCTTGTATGCACCAATTATTCCATACCTTTAGCATTATGTCAAAGTTCAATCTTTCTTGAGAGATCTCTATGTTTGAAATGAAACCTTATAATTGAGGTCATTTTTGCCTCAAAAACTTTCCCTAGAGCCAAATGAACCTAATCTAGTTTGCATAAGTGTGATCCATGGTTTAGAAGCTTAATGAATGTTAAATGATGGAATTGCTTGGAATGCTTGTGTAGGTTGGATTTTGAGATGACATTCATATCGTGATCAGCATGGCTAACTCTTTTGGAGTAGGTTTAGTATCAAGTGCATTTCAGAACAAGAAGTAGAACACTCAATTTGATTTCATTTGTTGTTACTTGTGGATCTGAGCTCTCATTTTTAAACCTCTCACTCATACTTTGACTAGCTTTGCTTGAGGGCAAGCAAAGGATTAGTTTGGGTGAGTTGATGTTAATGGTTTTTTTATAGGTTTTAGGCATGTTTTCATGATCTTTTATGTTCATTCTCATTGCATTTAGCTTTGTATAGGTTGCATTTGTGTGCATTTGTCTTTTTTCAGGTGGTGGATTGATTACTAAAGCACTTGAGGATGTTTGGAAGCAAAAAGAAGAAGTTTTAGCACCTAGCGGCCAGTCCCAGCGGCACACCACCAACCGCTGGTGTGACCACAGCGGCCTGACGAGTCGCGAAACATCCAACCGCTGGCGTTTCACAGCTTTCCTCTCTTCCCAGCGGCCTCCTGCAGCTGCTCACGACCAGCCGCTGGCGTGTTCAACAGCGGCTTTCTCCAGCGGCCTCCCACAGGATGCTACGACCCCAGCACCTAGCGGCCAACACCAGCGGCCAGACTCCAACCGCTGGGATGCCATCTTTACACCCCTGATTTTGTCTTTTTCCTATTTTCACTGGGTTGACCCATGGATGTTGGGTTGATCCGGGTTCATTTCTTTTTTAGTATAAATTGATGTTAGACTTAATTTTAGGGACATCTTTTATCATTTGTCTAAACCAAAAACCCACTGGGTAATTTCATTGAATCTAAGACAAATTTGCTTTTCTTTTTGTTTCTTTTTTATTTATTTTTCCATTTCTTTTCTAATCTTATGATTATGCACTCTTCAATCTTGATTATGTGTGTTGTCATGATGATTAGTGACTAGTTTTACTATTAGGTTTTAGGGTTAAGTAGATTAAGGGTGATTAAGAGGTGACTGGGGGTGTTTAATGCTTGTTTAATTGTTTCATATCTATTTAGATGTATTTAATGCTAGATTAGAGCCAAAATCACTATCTCTAGATGTTATGGTTTATCATGCATAGAAGATGTTTGATGATTTACCTGAACCAATCCATCCAGAGCTTTGCATGTTTTTCCAATGAGAGTTGATGTTAAGCATGTTTAGTAGCCTAAGAGACTTGTGTTTAATGCATGCTTACCCTGTAATTTCCAATGAGAATTGATGTGATTACTTGGTTTGCATAGAGTCTTTACCATGAGAGTGGATTGATTTGCATTAGTGTTCTTGGCATTAGGACTGTTCTTTGATCTTGTTTACGCTTCCCAATCACCAATTAGTCATCTGAAGTCAATAACTTTTACCCAAAGTGCCTAATACTTCTTTGATTGATTGAATTTCTCTGTTTATGAGCTTGTTACTCTGTTTTTGATTAGTTCTTTTTAAACTCTTGTTTGCTTTGCTTGTTTCTTCTAAGTTATTATTAGGTTGCTAGATCACTATTCCAAGTAATCTGATTGCATTTAGATTAAGCTTTCATCATGCATCTCTAGTGAGTTAGTTTATTCCCAAGTGGATTTGACAACCTTACTACAAGGCATTGATTAGGAAAAAATCATCTTATCATTGAAAATTTTCTCTTTTTTTGTTTTTTGTAAAATCTTAACTATGAACAATGCACATGAGACTCAAAGAATAAAACAAAATAGGAAACTTATGTCAAATGGCTGGTCTCTCCCCCAAACTTATCTCACACTGTCCCAGTGGGAAATAAGAATGAAGGAGAAACCGAAAATAAAGGTAAGAAGAAAAAAAAATAAAAGAATATATACAAACAAGGTGGGGACATGATACCTCAGAACTCCGTGGAGGGCATGGACTCCTCAGAATCTCCCACGGAAAGGGACTCGTAGCTGGACTCCGGAGATGGCGTCGGAATGTGTCTCCTACGCTCGTAAGCTGAAGGTCGTGAAAGCTCAAGTCCCAGCGCAGAACTGTCTCCTACATGGTATGAATGCCTCCGAGCTGAACTGGTCTCATGCACTGCTTCCATGCGGCAATCCCGTGAGGTCCCTGAAGTGTGCCCCGAATCTGATCTGCCGATCTTCTTAGCAAGGCTCTTCACAGACTTTGTCAAATCCCGGACAGATCTCACCAACTTCCCTATGGTCATGTCCTTTCAGTTACTCCACCGCTGGAGTTGACGGATATGCTTGTGAGCTTCCCTGAGGGGCCCGTCAGGCATGGCTGCGGAAGAGGGCTGAAAGTGGTAGCGGGCACTACCATATACTGGGCTCGGTGGGCTATCAGCTGCAACACTGCCAGATGCCTCTTCTCTCTGTGCATCTTCCAATGCTCTTCGCTTCTTAGACAGGTTGATTGCTTCTAGGGGGCCTGAAGAAGCGTGGTAGTGGTGGTACGGGTCTGGGTGGAAGATGGTCTTGTTCCTCACCGTTATGTCCGTCAGACTAGGAAAGGGGAGTAGGACCAGTGTCTGCTCACCTCGCAAGCTAAGGAATGAATAGGCGTATCTGTCCCCAAGTCGTCCTCTCAGGAACTTAGTCCGGGTTAGCTGGACTATGTCAAGCCTCTCAATACCTGCTATCTCCGGTCCTAAAGCAATGTTCCTGCCTGCTAAAATGGGGGTGATCAAACCACCAAAACTCAACTGCAGAGTCTTATCTATGTGGGTCCAAGCCCAATCCTACTAGTAGAGAAGGCGCGCTGTGAAGTAACCAGTCAGCCCGAAGTTATAACCGAGATTTGGTTCTATCGGGTTCCTCAGTAGGTGACCCAATCCCAATACCATTAGCCTCAACTCTTCCTCATTGACTCCTCCGTTTTCCCGTCGTGCAAAGAGGGTGTGTGCTAGGACCTTATGCACATATCGGATGGCTGGGTGTCTGATATGCGAATTCTTGTTGCTCCATGGCTGGTAGTATCCCCCAATCTCTGTCCATAAATGGCAAGCAGTAACCCCATTCCCCGGAGGATGAAAACCGGGGCCATCACCGAACCCAAAGATATCACCAAGCTCTGTAAATCCTATCCTGTAATCCTCTCTATGCACTGTGAAGGTGATGTAACCTAAACCCTCCTCTGGTGACGGATTCTTCTGTCATGTGTCCCAACCCGCAGAGAGGCCAAAAACTGGCTAGCAACATCTCGATGAACTGGATATGCCATGTCAAGAACCTTCCCAAGGCTCATACCCCGGAGAATAGTGCGCACATCTCCCAATAGCCTTAGCTTCTCGAGAGTGCGGGAATCAGGAAATCGTGTCGGGGTCCATGGGATGTTGATCAGGGTGCGGTACAGCTCTGTGTAAGTGGGGGCACCAAATCTCTTCCCCTTGACCTCTTTGCACCTGTCTTGCGCGCCTGCCTGATATGGGGTTTTCTTGGAGCTTCTTCCTCACATAATTCCTCTCCTTGGCTGCTCTCTCCAGCAATCCCCTTTCCTTTTCGTTGCCCTTCTCTGGCTGATTGGCTTCTCACTGCTCTCATTGGAGTGCCATGGAACTGATCCATTGGAATGCCTTGGAACTGACCCTTGTGAGGTGGCTGGTCTGCAATTTCCCTTATTTTTCTGGATGTTCTGCTTTCTCTTGGCATGTTGAACCTTCAAAACCAACAAACACTTGAAAACAGTTAGTAAGAAGTTCAATATTTCACCACAAGTAAATCAAGCTTGTGCAAATCAAACACCAAACACAAGGCAGCACATTCATGCTCAAAAGTGCTTAAGATACAAATAAATCAATCCAAGAAGGTCAATATGGAGCAAAGTTCAACTTAGTGCTAAAATATCTAAGCAATCAAAAGTTCATCCCAAAACTCACTCCATTAGACCATCTTAAAAACTCAATCAAATCAGCATCTCTCAAGCAACATGATTCACCTTTCAAAAATATTCTCATATCAAAATTTCAAACATTACACTTCATGAAAATTGAAAGGAGAATTCAATTTGAATGTCATAAGCTTTCATGCATCATCAAACCCACTCAAAGCTATTGTTGGGCATCAAATTCGTCATCAAACACATACCCACACTTCACACTTTCAAAAATTCATCAAAAAGTCAAGTTCTTAACACATTTTTCAAAATTTTGTGAAACAAAAATTTTTCAAATGTGTTAGTCACCTGCACACACTATCAGCACACTCAAACAAGTCCAAGGAAACCACAATCATGAATTTCCCCCAAAATTTCGAAAATTCCCTTCCCAAGAACCCTAATTCACAAAATTTCCAATTACTTCAAAATCAAAGGGAATTAAGCAAGGAATTCAATGGATTATGCAAACCCAACAAGTTCCCCAACAATGCAAGCCGGATTCAAGCCATGGAACTCCAAAAATAAAGATTTCAAAAATTGCATGTCCATGGAGTTTTGAATTGTGAGAACTTACCTTGTTGTGGGATGATAATGTGGAGGAAAAACGCAGGTATTACTCATTGGAAGACGAAATTTCGCGGATTTAGCAACAAAAAACACGAAATTCAGTTGATAGATGAGTGGTGTGTGTGAGTTGTGTTTTTGAGAGAAAGAGAGGTTTTGTGTCCAAAAAAAACTTAAGGATGGGGGTGAATTCCACAAGGAAGAAGAAGAAGGGTGGGAGGACTGGTCCAAATTAAGTAAAATTCGGT
This sequence comes from Sisymbrium altissimum, assembly GCA_900406495.1. Classification (NCBI taxonomy): domain Eukaryota; kingdom Viridiplantae; phylum Streptophyta; class Magnoliopsida; order Brassicales; family Brassicaceae; genus Sisymbrium; species Sisymbrium altissimum. The sequence continues at coordinate 1,381 of OVBI01002250.1, read as the reverse complement.
TTAAAAAACAAAATCCAATTGAAATTGGGTATAAAATCGGTTTAAGGTACTTAAATTGAACCAGATTTGGACCAGTCAACGCTCAGGGGAGGGAGGGTTGACTTACCTGGGCGTCGCAGCGGTTTTCGGTCAACCGCTGCGTTTGGGAGGAAGCAGCGACTGGTGCTCGCCCGCGGGAGGAACCCGCTGTAGTCGCGCCGGTGGTACGCGTGCAGCCGCTGAGGGACACCGCTGGGGTGTTCCTGAGTCACAGGATCGCAGCGGGTTGCGATCAACAGCTGCAGCAAACCGCTGTGGTCACGCCCGCGGTCTTCTTCCACCCGCTGGAGTGAACCGCTGTGGTGCCCAGTGGCCAGCAGTCGCCTGTTACCCGGTACGGTAGGCCGCTGGGGCTCTTGAAAAAAGCTGAAAAAAACCCCCAAATTGTGTTTTCACTCATCTAACCTTCTTGCATACCCTGAACATGTCTACAGAGACACAAAATTCACAAAATAAGATGAAGAAAAAGCAAAATGAAAACTATTTACAAAGGATACCATAGGATTTCCTCTCAAGTGAGATTGTTTATAGTCTCAAAGCTTGATTCTCCATGAATTTAAGCTTACACTAATAGACAAAACATAATTTATAAACATTACTCGATAAATAGAATAAAAAAATATCTTATTTTACAAATTTGATAATAAAAAAATTATATAATAAACCTAAATAAAGGTAACAATTAAAAGACGACAAATATAAAAATGATTATATAATTTATATGACTAACTTATTAAAGAAATATTATTTTGCATAATTGTAAAACCAAAAAATATATGTTATAATAGAAATTACAAAATAAACAAAAAGTAAGAAAAATATATCCACTACAAAAATTTAAAAAACCTCCCAAAAACAAATAAAGATTAGAAAAATAACAAATTAAAAAAAAAATTAAACGAAAAATACTAAAAATCAATGGAATTATCTCGCGAGTAGCGCGGATTTCACCTAGTTTAGTTAATAAAGATATAGTTGTTATTTGATATTTTTGACTGATCCATTCCAACCAGATTTTCCCACGTAGCCATATGGTTTTGGAAAATTTTCTTGACTTCTTAAAACTCATTCAGATCATCAGATGGTTCATCTTAACGTTGATTCGATGGTTCATCTTAACGTTGCTCAATTTGGCAGAAACGAACAGGCCTAACAAGACACGAAACTAGTGGGATACTTGACTCAGACAACAAGTCCACGGTTTTTGGAAAAGTCTTGCTGATTTTTGTGTTCGTGGGCCAGTGTATTTATCACCATTATTTCTGTTAAGTTGCATTACCACTTATTAGCCTCGTCTCAAGTAGAACTTTCTTACACGTAATTAACTTGGTCAACTTCTATT
>OVBI01002249.1:0-22114 GCA_900406495.1 Sisymbrium altissimum | reverse complement strand
AATAATTATCGGATCCATAAGATCTCTCCGATCTCTGATGAATGAAAATAAAAAGGTGGATCGAGAAGAATAAGAGTAAGGAGATAGATGACGATCTCTGATGAATAAAAATAATAAAAAAGATAGATCGAGAAGAACAAGGAGATAGAAGAAGAACCCTAATTCCCATAATGGGAAGACAGAAAGACACGACCCATTATGACATGGCAAATAAGAGCTGATGACATGGAAGATGACATGGAATATCGGTAACTCAGCCGCCAAACGAACACGTGAATCGTATTTCAGTAATTAATCATTTGCTTAAATCAGCCGTAGTAATATTAAGTCAGTCGTATCGTTAAATAACTCATCCTCATTATTCTAGTAATTAATCTTTCATTAATAAACCAGCCGTATTACGGCTGAGTTTATCTAATTTTTGTAACTCAGTCGTATCTAATTCCATAACTCAGCCAGCCGAAAAACATAACTCAGTCAGAAAAAATAACTCATTCGTCTCTTATCTACAACACAGCCAAATTTCGACAAATCACTCAGCCGTTGTATAAGTCAGGCGTAACTTTTGCTCGTAACTCAGCCATCATAGCATATAACTCAGGCGTTTTATATAATAACTCAGCCGTTATCTCATAACTCAGCCATTATCTCATATCTCAGCCGGCACTGATGGCTGACTTATGATCGTAAGTCAACCGATCTCTCATAAGTCAAAGAGATTTTTATAACTCAGCCACGGCTGAGTTATGTTCCGCTATCTCATAAGTCAGCCGCTTTTTTTAAGTCAGCCACAACGTAACCATAACTCAGCCACAGTTTAAGCCGGTTGAGTTAATTAATACACGTCAGCGATTTCCTACGTGGCGCAAATTTTTTGCTTACGTGTCTATGGATTTCTTGTAATTACATTTTTTGTTACAACATAACATAAGAATACGCTGGATATTAAAATATATTAAAAGTAATTAAGTAATTTTAAAAAAATTTATATAGTTATACTATTTTCACCTAAATTATACCGTAAGTCAACTTACATTAAGAAAATAGTAGATTTTCTCAATGGCGATATTGAGAATCTTTTTTGCATTTGAATTCTTATATTCTCATTATTTTGACATATAAGTATAATTCACATGAAAAACAATCATATTATAAGTTTACAAAGTGGCAAAAGATCAAAAAGTCAAAGTTGAGATATTTGGAATGATTGGAGCTTTCTCCACATGAAACTATTCTGCGGGATAGTGAAAGATTCCATCCTTGCTCTTAAAACCAAATACAATAGAAGAGAAATTCTCAATCCCAAAAAAATTGGAAGGAGGCTTCAGTGTTTTTAATAATAACATAACATAAAATACTTGAAAACTATTACCAAAAAATTTCAGTTCACAGAAAAACACATGTAAAACCACAAATTAAAGAACAATATGCAGACCATGGACCGTAATATACAAAACACGCCGTTTGGTATTTTACCAAAATGAGTCAGAGAAAGTAAGTTATATACAGTAAAAATTCTATAAATTAATAATGTTGGAGTTTTAAAGATTTAATAAATTAATAATGTTGGGGTTTTAAAGATTTAATAACTTTTAAATATACTAACTAATGGATGAATATTTATTCATTTATAGAAAATTAGTTTTTAGTCCATAAACTTTTTAAAATCTTATTGACATGTTGTTATAATAAGACATTTAAATGAATTACTAATAATAATAAAAATGGTAACAAAAAAGGTATATAAATAAAGTTGAAGTTTGTGATATTGATATTATTTATCGCTATAGAATATATTTTAATAACGCATAATATTAATTTTATTTTAGTATAATATATTTTTGTATATGCATACAGTTATCTAATTACTAATTTATGACATTACTGAGACTATATATTTACACATGAGTTTGTAAAAAATGATTATTATTATATTATAAGATTTTGTTAATTTATTTTGGTTCTACTTAGGATTGAATTTTTATTATTATTTATGGTATTTATTAATCAATACAATATTGATTTATAAAGGTTTAACTACATATTATATTGTACCGTTTTTTATTTCTTAAAAGGTTTATGATAAAGAAAGTACTTAAGTTTATTATCAGTTTTGGAGTTTAAGAGATTTTACATGTAATTGAATGTTTTTGGCAAAATGAGTTGAAACTAGTATTTTGGAGGCTGGCCGCTTCCCAACATCAGATTTTGTGTATAGGAATGCGCATTTCCCACCGTTTGATCTTGTTAAAATTTGGACACCAGAGATCCAGAATATTACTTTTCATCGTTAAGTTTTTTTTACTGAAGACTAGTCAATTTGACAGTGAAATAGAGCAAGCGTAAAAACACAGGGATGATTGACCCAATTTATGACCATGTCAATTACCCGGTCGATCACTTTCTTTGGGATTTTACAAAGACACTTGGAAAACAAGTCCATCGACCAATATGCTTAGTGAACAATTTATCAGAGAACCTGATTGATCGATCACCACATGTGAACAGCGGGAGAAGAGGAAGAGCTAGTAGAGAACTCGAAGGAAGAAGAACATGGAGACAAGGAAGAATACCTTGTCAAAACTCGATCATCATTCAGATTTTAAATCAAAGACTGAAACTGAGTTTCATCGATCAGGTGTAACCATCATCACCGGATAACTCGGTTCATCAAACAAAATCATACAAATCTTATGAATCAAAATCTTCTCTTGTCTTTCTTTTCTTTTTAGAGAATCTTATCTTTATAATGTGTGTTGTGCTACATTATAACAAAAAAAAAAATGTTTGTATGTAAGAGTCTTTGTTTTTTTTGTTCTCATTCATTTAACCCAAAAAATGTTTATTTCTATATCATAATTTTGTGTCATGTGATGAGTAAAGGAAAAGAAAGACAAATTGAAATCGTGATCATAATAATGTCATGCCACTAATATACTAACATGTTTAGAATAAGTTTAACCCAAAACACTTTCTTTCTCAGCAAGCAAGGTCTTCATCTTCTCAGCTTCCAACTCAATCTTCAGCTTCTCCACCATCTCTAGAAGCTCTTCTTCTCGGTTCCTCTCTTCTTTCTCCCCACTCAATGCTTCGATTATAACCAACACTCTTGCTCTTTGATGCTCTAAGCTTTTCTTCAACAGTTTCAGTTTCTCTAACATCAGGTCTCTATCAAACCCCACAACCTCAGGTTCTTGTTCCTTAGATTCCTCGTTTCCGCTTGACAAACCTAAACCCAGTTCTGATTCGGTTAAGACGATGTTATCGCCTTCCGGTTTATCTTGGGTTTGATCTTTTTCACGTGGACTGGAGTCTGAAGTGTCAGATTCAGTAGTTGGGAACACTGGACTAAGTTGAAGATCGTCTTCACGGAAATTCCACCCACTGATTCTCCTGTTCTTCACTATCTCTTCGTCTTCTTCTTCTTCAACACTCTTGAGCAAAATCTGGCTCTCGATTAACATATGTTCCGTGTTTGACAAGCTTTGCAACACGTTCTTGACCACAAAATCAACTCCTTTACAGTTCCTAAAGAACGGATGCTTCAGCAACTTCTCTGCAGAGGGTCTTTTAGCAGGATCTTGCTCTAGACACAAACCAACCATTTCTCTAAACGATTTTGAGAACTTCTTTTTACCGCAGCCGCTTGTATTGATCTCGTAATCAGCAAAATGAAACCTTTTGGTGATCTTCATGAGCAAACTCTTCAACGGCGGTAAGTGAGATAACGGAGGTCTCCCATGTGCTAACTCCAACGCCGTTATCCCAAACGACCAAATGTCTGCCTTGAAACCGTACCCTGTATGAGAGTGAACCACTTCCGGAGCCATCCAATACGGCGTTCCAGCTATATCAGTCAGCCTTAAAGAAGACGATGTTGTCCCCGATGACGATGTCACGGGTTCATATATCGATGCGGATACTCCGAAATCAGCGAGCTTCACAGATCCATCAGAATCTACCAGAATGTTACCCGCCTTGATGTCGCGGTGCAAGTGACCCTGATCATGAAGATACGAGATTGCATTCAGAGTTTCCTTGAGAAACACGGAAATGCAATTTTCTGGTAAACCGTCCGGGAAAGAGGAAGAGACGATGGAATGAAGAGAGCCACAAGACATGAAAGGCATAACCACCCAAAGGCATCGATCAACGGTGAAGGAACAATAAGCATTGAGGATATTCGGATGAGAAAGAAGAGACATCGTCTTGGTTTCACGGCGAAGACTGTCGAAGTCAGCTCGAGACTGATCAAGATCAATGGCTTTGATGGCAACTACTGCTGAGTTCATCGGAATGCATATGGCCTTGTAGACAGAAGCACTGACACCAACGCCTATCTTGCATATGATCTCATAAGCATCAGAATCAAGAGGGAACTCGAGCTTGTTCCGAGCCATATAGAAAGAAAGAAGAGATTGTTTATTGAATAAATCCTTTCTATTTTAGTGGAATAGTGCTATTTTAGAGGGTAATAGTAACATGAGGCTATTCATATAGGGGTGAGAGTGTTTAGGAGATTTAGCATGTGAACTTCAAAAAGAAAAGAAAAGAGAGCATTAAATGTATAAAAAGCAAAAACCTTATCTCTTTCTTACCGGCGATGAATATGTTGATGAGATAATAAGATGAAGCATGTGAATATGCTAACTAACTAACCTGGACTTAATGAGAATCTTACCTTTTGTCTTTTCAGGGACCCAAAGGACAAACCAAAATCCTGACAACTTCAAACGGTAAAGGCGTCTTCAGTTATGTTACAAATCATACCCCAGCATTAGTGTAACACCACAGTTATATAAGAATACTTACGAAGAGTAAATGTTAGAAAAAAGTATGTGATTGGTGTTCGAATCATCGTCTATACAACTTAAATCTCGAAGTTTGGGTGCTTGCTTTACATGAAGCAAACAGAGACTAGAGCAAAGACGTAAGCCTCGTTGAGTTAAATGAATGGTCAGCATGCTAAGAAACATGACTTGTTTACATCAAAACTGCTATATGAGTCTACGATGATGTTTATAATTACAAAAGTACCAAATATACAATGGGCAAAAGACCCAGACTTTTGAATATACTCAATCATCAGCAATCCATTGCATACGTTGTGTTGTCACAAGCAAGAAACAAATGCAAGTACATAACACCGCCAAGGCTACAGCATAAAGGTCCACACCATAATTAAGAAAACATGTCTCATGAAGTTATGCTATCAGTTGCACAGTTTGTCATTTCAACACACAAACGCTTTAACCTAAATTTTTCTCTGCTCTAAGATATACTCCTAAACCCTTTGAGTTTTACTTCGCATGGGATCAATCACACTTTCCGTCTCGTGATTAATCTGTTTTGGCAGATGAACCTCTACATAACCGAACCATTCTCCTAATTTCATCTTTCCTAAATCAACCATGTCTACACCTTGTTCTTTCTCTTCTTCAACAGAAGGAGGAGTCCTGCTCTACCTTATCAACTTCCTCACCATATTCAAAGCTCTTCAATGGCTTCTGCTCTTCTTTCTTCTTCTTCTTCCTACACATCTTTCTCGCTGAGACTAGCTCTTCCTTTCCACTGTGCTAGTCTCAGCGAAGTAGTAATCATTTCCACTGTGCAACCCAAATACGAAAGATTTCGGAAGTATGTGGACAGATCAATGGCATTGAATAGAGCCTCAGTGTTAGAAATTTTGAAGTTCAACGTTGGAATTTGTTTCAGCTCTGAAGATATGGCAACGTGGATCAGAATCGGAATGGTTCATCATGTGCGTGAACTTGAAATTATTCATGGCGAAGAATATTATGAGGGTCATAACTCGATCAAATTACCAAAGACTCTTTATACTTATGAGAAGCTCCAGGTCTTGAAACTCTCTTACACGGTTACTCTGGATGTCCCTGTCGATGTTTGTTTTCCATCCTTGAAAACGTTACACCTTGTGTGTGTAGAGTATCAAACCAAAGAGTGTCACGTTAGGCTTTTATCAGGCTGTCCTGTTCTTGAGGAGTTGGTGTTGGACAAAACTAAAAACAGCTACTCGGTACGGTCTTTCTATGTTGAAATGCCTAACTTACAAAGATTATCTATGCTTGATCGATATGGAGAACCAAATTACGGCAGTGATGAGATTGTGATCAATATCCCGTCTATAAAGTAATTGAACTTTGTAGATTTATATGGTGACTTGTGTTTGTGTGAGAATATGCCTGATGTGGTTGAGGGTCTTGAGGCGATTGTTGAAGTTGGTTACGTAAGTCCTGAGAAGCTATTAAGATCTCTTTCATCAGTCAAGCGTCTCCACTTATGTTTATACGGTTCAGTGGTAATTAAAAACAACAAATCAATTTTGTTTTTCTTGTGGTTTATTACACTTGTATGTTGTGCTTATGTTTTTCTAAAATTTTCTATGCAGCTTCAGCACCACATCGTATTTCATCATCTTGTTCATTTGGAGCTATGTACAGAAAACCCAGGCTGGTGGGATCTACTTACTTGGATGCTCGAAAGTTCTCCTAAACTACAAACTCTCACAATCTGCCAGGTATATATTTGACCGAACCTGATGGCTTTATTCAATTTTTCATTGTCTTAAGTTCTAGTTTTATGGTGCATTCTGTTAGTGCGACCATTGTAGCATAACGCCCATTGATGGTGATTGGAGAGGACCAAGTTCAGTTCCTGAATGTTTGATGTTGTATCTACACACTTTCATGTGGAAGAACTACTACAACAGAGACGACGAACAGAAGAATACAGTGGCGTACTTCCTGAATAACGCAAGGCAGTTGAAGATTGTGGGTATCTCTGCGCGTAGATACTCTAATTGTTCCGAAGAAGAAGTATCTAAGAAACTCAATGAGTTGGTTTCTCTGCCTAAAGCTTCAAGCTCATGTCAGCTTCTGTTGGACTGAGAAAAGATTGCAGGAGTATGTTCCAAGATATTGTAACTACCCAAAATCTATAACCCAATCCATTTCTTTTTCAGTATTTCTTTGGATCAATTTAAGCCCAAATAAATTAAAAAGCCTAAAACTTTCTTTTTTTTTTAAAGTTTTACATTGAAAACATCTAGGTTTCACCTCTTTTTTCCTTCCCTATATAAGAAGTCTCATCCCTTCTCTTTCTTTCCATCAAGTCAAAGCAGTGCTTTGCCCAGTGGTCAGTTGTTGGTGAATTATCCGACGGCCAACCACCGGTGAATCTTTCTAGTGAATTTTTCAGGCGAGCTTCCGGGTAAGTTCCAGTAAATCCCTGCGAGTCTTTTAGTAAGTTTACCGTTCCCCTTCTCTTGTTGTTCATGTCGGAATTAGTTAGTATCTAGGTTTATTCAATTTAATTTGGTCCGGATTAGTTTAGGTTAGTCGGTTCTGGTTTTGGGGTCTGGGTCCGGTCTGGGTTAGGTCTAGTTTGACTGGATTGACCGATTTGACCATTGACTTAGACCGTTGACTTAGACTTTTTTTTGACCGGATATCCGTTTTCGCCGTTCGAAAGCTGTTCTCACTCGATTTTCCGCGCTGATTTCAGATTTAGCATCCGTTTTAGCAATCAGAGTCCAGAAGCAGCAGTTATCATCCGTTTGGCTAAAGTGAGGGCTATTCCGCAGAATTCTGTACTTTCGTCTAGAATTTCTTAGATGGAATTTAATACTAAATGTGATCTGTTTTCTTTGATCGAGTCTACGTAGTTTTTTTCTGTAAATTGGAGACAGGAATATAGATGACTCAACCCAATTGATTGTGCAAGTTAAAACTCATAATTTTTGTTATATATTATGTATGTATTCAAATATATACTATATAAATAGCATAGCATGTTAGACGTTAGGGTTGCGGGGTACAGAGACGAACTTCTGTTATCGCTGTGTTGTGCGAANCTTATTCCATGCTGACCTCTTGGAGGGAGGGTGCCGGCGGTCAGTGGAGCCGTCAGTAGGACATTGTTTTCTGTTTGGGTGCTTTAGGTGCCGTGATTGTTCATGTTTAGTTTTTGTTCCGTGTTTGGAGTGCTATGACCAAAACTGCGTTTTGTGCGATTAGCATCCCAAACCTCACTGAGTGACTCCCTAGTTGCTCACCCCTCTTTTTATCCTTTTCAGGTGAGATTGACGAGTATATGGACATATGATGCATCAGGTGCTTTGGAATATTTTAAATATGATTTTCCGTATTTTATTTTAAATAATTATTTTATTATTTTATTTGGTAATAGCGTTTGTGGATTTGTCAGAGATATGAGTAGAGTGAAGTATTGATGAGTTATTGGAGTTACTTGAGAGATAAGTTAGGATTCGTGGCACGCCGTTCTCGGGTGAGGATGAGACGGGTGTTACAATTTGACTCTCTAACAGCTTTCCTCCATGCGACTTAAGATTAATGCAAACTCTCATGCTCGTCTAATATCCTTAAAAATGATCAAATCTTCAGCTCCCAAAATGTCAACTCTTACTCTCCAACAATCCAACTCTAGTGTTCGTGGCACACCGTTCTCGGGTGAGGATGAGACGGGTGTTACAAACAAAAGCATGTTCATATTTTATTTAGCTCATATTCATAGTGGATTATGATACGAAGTATATATCACTAAGATTTTTTAAATTAAGAAACTAATCATATTGTCTAATGAAAAATCATTATTACTCTTATATTTGTGACGTATATTGAAAGATTTGATGACATCGATAATATGTGTAATTTTCATTTACCAGACATAAAATAGTATTTTTATTCTAAAAAATTATGAATTCTTTAAAGATACAATGAAATGGGTTCACTTATAAATGTTTTATATGATATATGTAGCATTACTATGTGAGATAAAGAATATTTCATTCGCCGAAAACACCATGCTACTACTGATAAAAAGAAATACCTTATGGTAGATAAGGCCAAAAAGTATTAATAGATGGATAAACTTGCTTTGGTTAAAATAGAAACTCATTTAGAATTTGGAGCTATTGTGTATAATAACATATACTTTAACATATTATATATATATATATATATATATATGAATTTCGGATAATAATTTAACATAGAATGCATAAATATACTAATAATTACTGATTTTTTTGCATAGTACGAATATAATCAAGTAATATGAGCATACAAAAGTGAAGTATATATAGAATTAAGATTGTTATTCATATCATCATTAAAAGAAAATTTTATTTCTGCGACGACTATACATATTATGTATCAAAACTGTGGTCATTTAATTTACTATATGTAAAATTACTAATTGTAATAAAGATAGTTTCATGCGCGCATGAAAACGAATAGATAATATAGCATTTATTTTATGACAATTTATTTAATTTGATCTAAATATATAGTAATTATATAATTTCTCTTTTATTTGTTGGATATTATTCCGAAAGTAGAATGCATAAAAACCGACATGGTAACCAATAGTGGTTTACTTATAAATTTATCCAATCTTAAACTAGATTTTGTCTTATCTCGAATTTGTGTGTTTATAGGGCAATTTCCAAATCAATAAATATTTCTGCTTTTAATAATTTAATGTTTTGAAATAATGTTTTCTGATAAATGAGATTTTATGTGTAATCTTGTATATCTGAGTGTTCAATCATTTTGAACAATAATAAACATAAAAATATTATATATTCTCGACCTTTAAATTATTTTAAAAATAATAGAATATTTTAAATTAATTCATTTTTTAAATTGTATAAAATTTAAAAATTTAGGTATAATTAATGTAAAAGAAACATTAAACAAATGGTTAAAGAAATAAAAAAAGATGTGAGTGAATGAATAGTTCATCCAAACCATGGCAAAGTCAATCTTCTCAACAACACAATCACTTTCAAAAATGCAACTCTGATGTCATCTATAATTATGATTTTCGTTAAGCATTGATTAGAGGTACTAATGGATCATCATCGTCATCATCATCATCATCGTGTGGATTGAAACATAAACATAAGTGGTAAATGCAGTTACAATAACATGGAGTAATGAGAATAGATGAAGATACTAACTGCAGTTGCACTACTTATAAAAATAGATTCACTTTTAAGAGAAGAATTTTTATTTATTTATAAATATCTTATTAGAAAAAAGTAAATTTATATTGAAAACATTTGTCATGCCATATCTTTTTTTAGTACCAAGTTCAAAATTTGTTCTTTTAATTGTGGTGGAAAACAATATTTTTCTTCACATTTTTTGACAAAACGTAAAATTTTTATTGTAGTTATTCATCAAAAATATATTGATATCCAGAAAGTTATACATATATTACTGCATAACATCTTTTTAGATATATTTTGGGCTTTAATAGCTGGGCTATCTAATTTCTATTTTCTTACTGGACTCTGTCCATTCTAAAACTGAACCTTATGGTTGTATCTTTTTATTCCTTCTGCATTAAATAGTAACCTTTTTTTCAAAAAAAAAAAAAAACATCTTCTTAGATATATATATGAAACTAATTTTTTCTGTTTTTAAAATGTGCTGTTATTATCACTTTATCATACTTTTTTTTTTTTATCAATTTACTTCTGTTTAAAAAAAAAATATCTACAAGTAGCAATTGATACAAAACAAAGATAAACTAAAGTTGTAAATATGAATAACATTGAAGCATATCTAAACAGAAATTCTGGATTTAGGTTGAAGTAAAATCGTAAATACTTGTTTGGGCCTCAAATATTTTATTTGGGCCTCAAATATTTGATTTGGGCCTCAAATATTTGATTTGGGCTATAAACGTTGAGCCCAATTCGTATTTGGTTTGTTCATTAAGTATTCTTAGCTCGTCGTCTCTTAAGACTCCTTTCAATGTGATTCGACTTCAAAGCATAGAGAAAACAGAAACAATCTCCATGGAAAAGTATCTGTCTTTCTGATTCTGCTTCATGGTTTAGGTTTTTGGGTCTACTTCTCTTCTCCTCCTTCTTCACGGGTAATTCTTAGTTTGATCGGGTTTCGCTTGATTCGATATGTATCTAGGTAGCTGGAACTTCGGATATCGTGATCCCTATTGTGTTCTTTGTTGCTTTCGGAATCTGAGAGGTGGGTTTTAATTAAGGCTTCGACATGGATATGATTAGTAACCTGTCGGATGATTTGCTTTTGAAGATTGTTTCATTACTTCCGACCAAAGATGTTGTCTCCACAATGCTTTTGTCTAAACGATGGAAGTGTTTTTGGAAGATGGTTCCAAGACTTGATTTTGATGATGGTTTCGAACTTGAGCCTTCTAGATACGCAAGATTTAAAAAGTATGTGGACAGAACAATGCTACTACGTAAAGCTCCAGTTCTAGAAAGTTTGAAATTCGACGTTGGTCCTTGTTGCAGTAGTGAAGATATGGTTACGTGGATCGGAATAGGAATGGTTCAGGGTGTGTCTGAACTTGAAATTATCCATTCTGAAGAACATTATGAGGAACATAGACCAATTAAATTACCAAAGACTCTTTATACTTATGAGAAGCTTCAGGTCTTGAAACTCACTTCGTCGATTAGTTTAGATGTCCCTGTCGATGTTTGTTTTCCGTCTCTGAAGACATTGCACCTTATCTGTGTAGAGTATGAAACCAGAGAATGTCACGTTAGGCTTTTATCAGGCTGTCCTGTCCTTGAGGAGTTGGTGTTGGACAAAAGTTTAAACAGCGACTCTTTGCAAACTTTTTATATAGAAATGCCTACTTTACATAGGTTATCTATTGTTGATATATGTGAAGAACCAAACTATGGTCAAGGTGGGCTCCATATGTGTGTGATTAACGTCCCGTCTTTGAAGTATTTGAACTTTGTAGATTTCGGTGATGACTTGTGTTTGTGTGAGAATATGCCTGAGGTTGTTGAGGCAAATGTTAAAGTTGTTTACAATAGTCCTGAGAAGCTACTGGAATCTATTCCATCGGTTAAGCGTCTCTACTTATGTTTATCAGCTTCAATGGTAATAAAAAAAAAACAGTCTGTGTTTGTTGTGATTTATTGCATTTGTATTCTTGTGCTTATGTTTTCTAACGTTCTCTATGCAGCTTCAACACTGCTTTGGATTTTATCATCTTGTTCATCTGGAGATATGTGCACATTCCAGAGGGTGGTGGAATCTACTTACTTGGATGCTCGAAAGTTCTCCTAAACTACAAGTTCTCAAAATCTGTTCGGTATATAGTTAACCCAACATGTTGCCTTCGATTTCTTTATTCAATTGTTTCATTGTCTTAAGCTCTAACAGACAGTAATGTGTATTCTATTAGTGCAATGAACGCCCTTGTACCACAATGCCCATTCGAGGTCACTGGAGAGGACCAAGTTCAGTTCCTGAATGTTTGATGTTCCATCTACGCACTTTCATGTGGAAGAATTACAACACAAACGACGAAGAGAAGAATGTAGTGGCGTACATCCTGAATAACGCAAGACAGTTGAAGGTTGCGGGTATCTCTGCGTCGAGATACTATTCAAAGAAAGATCGATCTCAGAAACTCAATGAGTTGGTTTCTCTGCCTAGAGCTTCAAGCTCGTGTAAGCTTCTGCTGGACTGAGAAAAGATTGTCGTAGTATATGTTCTAACAAATCTAGAAGCATCCCTGTCGGAAAGTTAGATGCGTTCGAACGTTTTTATAGCTTCTTATGTTCTTTTTTTGCTAAATGGCAAATATGTATTAAATGAAAGTTTAGGTATTACAATTTGTTTTACCTAATAAAATTGGTCTCATGCCAAAACATAATAAAAAACATGGAAGTAATAGTGAATTGGTACAACGTCAATGAATACACTTTGCAGCACATAATCGATTTGCAGCGATATATCAATTTGTAGCGGGAGCCCGAGAAGAAGACGTAGCCGAGATAGGATTGAAAAGAGAAAGCTAAGAAGAAAGCCAAAAGAAGCGACCACTAAGCTAAGAAGAAAGCTTCTTTTATGTTCTTGCTCTTACATGTTTTCAAGAAGAATATATTAAAGGTATTTGAATTCAGGATGTGGTCTCATTTTGTATATGTTAGGTGGTATTTATTAAAGTAGGCAGAGTGTACTTGTATTTAGGATGTGGTATGTATCATTCGGGATACATTAGGTTGTATATATTAAAGTAATACACAGACTGGTATCTTTCTGTATATTATTAGGCGGCTACTCGTTTTACCGTCGAACCAATTTTAATGGCTAAGAAAAAGCTATTGGCCGAACCAACTGCAACTTTACCAGCACACGTGAATCTCTCCGCAAAAACATCTCTCCCTTATCCACAATTTTCCAGTGCCCTCAACATCCACACTCCTTTACCCTCGCGTGTATGTCACCTTCTCACTTTATAACTTCATCTAAAAACTCAAGAGGATATTCTTTTTCAATCTTTTTCAAACGTAAAACATTACAAACTCCACAAGAATTTCTAATCTACAATCCAAGTAAAATAAAGAGAATGATGGTACTGAAATCTATAAAAACTCAAAGACCATATCATTTTCATTTTCTGAAATTAACTCTTGTGTAAACGTAAAAAACTAGAATCTCTATTAATTTTTTGCAATTACGTTATCAGGTCAGTGTTGACAAAACTTGTTCGCTTCTAACACAAAAAAACGTCAATAATTGAAGACTTCCAAGTATATTCCTTCATAGCAAACGAACACGACGCGCTGAAATCGACGCGTGGGGGTATGTATTCGTCGGTCAACAAGAGAGCCACGTCATCATCTCCACACAGTACTTGTATTCTTCTTATCATTCCATCACCCGCCAACGTCTTTTCGACACAGCAAATATCAGATTGTTTTTTTCTTTTCCATTAAAATCACCAAACTCAATAAATCAAATAATAAAATAAATAAACGAAATTGCTCTTCTTCTTCTTCTTCGATTCTCCTGAATCAAAAAAAGTCCATTACTTCATGTCGTTCAGACATTCATCGATCTTACAAGAATCCCATTTTTCTTAAAGAATCTTGACATTCTCTCTCTCAAAAGCTTCTCCATTATGGATGAGACTTTATCTGATCTAATGTATTTCTTAAAGAACCCTTTTTTCACAGAGACATTCGTCGACATCTTACTCTGCGCAGTACCGATTTGGCTAGCTGTTATGATCGGTTTATTGATCGGATGGTCTTGGCGTCCGAGGTGGACAGGGTTGATCTATCTAGGGTTCCGTTCTAAGCTTAGGTTTCTATGGACTGCACCGCCTGGATTTGGCGCTCGAAGGCTTTGGCTTGCTTTCACAGCTCTCTCTGCTTTCTCCGTTTGTCGTACCGTTTGGTCAAGGCTTGACACGAGAGCTAATAAATCTACGAATGGTTCAGGGGCTTCGCAGCAGCAGAGTCAGGCTTCTGGAGATGAGAGTGTTCAAAGTGGTGAAAGATGTTTACTTTCCAGGTTGGTATATTACAGAACATGTTTCATATGTTTGGTTCTTTGTAATCAGTACAGTTTCTCTCTCTCTTCTGTTTATTTAGTTTAAGAAAATGATAGAAATGTTTTACTTTAAATTTAGCTTTGTAAAGGTATATTAGTATGGTGTATTGAGGATGATACGAAATGACATTGACGAAAGGAATTGTTTTTGCATTATGATTTGGTTAAATATCTGAGGGAAATGGGCTGATGGATTTGCAGGGCTAGCGATGATACGAGGGTGAGAGAGCAGGAGATTTTGACAGAGAATGATCTAGAGCATTTGTTACAGCTGCTTGAAGTTGGAAATGCGACTAGGGAATGGCAGTCCATGATGGACAAGACTACTCCGAATATGAGTTACCAGGCTTGGCGTCATGAGCCTGAGGTAAATCTACATTTTAACTCTTGAATCATTAAGGAACGAGGGAAGTCGTTGAGTAGTAGGCGCTAGACGCTTCGAACAAATGCAATCTTTAGAGAAAGTTGAATGACATCTAACTAAGAGACCTGCTGTTATATTATTGGTTCCAGATAATTTGAATGATATCCATTGTGGTTCTAGTTATATACATTGTGATTCGTTGTTTCGGGTTGATTTCTTTTTGGCTACGATGTGATGCAATGCTGTATTTGCTACATCGCGTGGCAGTTGTTTTGCTAGATAGAACTGTGGGTTTCTTGAACAAAATATTTTATCAAACCGTGTTGTTAGCCTGAAAGGTTGTGTTGTTTGTCAGACAGGTCCTGTTATTTATCGCAGTCGAACTGTGTTTGAGGATGCAACTCCAGATATTGTTAGGGATTTCTTCTGGGATGATGAGTTTCGGCCTAAATGGGATTTCATGCTTGCCAACTTCAAAACTTTGGAGGAGGACACTCAGACAGGAACAATGATTGTTCAGTGGAGGAAGAAGGTGTGTGGAAGTTATGATACTTTGGTCTTCTTAATAATCCTAGCTTTTGGTGGGATTACTAATTTCTTTTGCTGCAGTTTCCCTTTTTCTGTAGTGACCGAGAGTATATCATTGGTCGGAGAATATGGGAGTCTGGAAACAAGTATTATTGTGTGACAAAGGTAATTTCATGCTTCAACAACTTATTTTTGCCTTCCATGGCTAAGTGTGTAGTATTTATCTGTTGGAGAACGAATGTGTAAGTTCAGCTCTGAGTTCTTAACGCCTAGAGATAATTCCTGGAATGAGATTATGAGAGAATCGTCTCTTAGTTTTTCAGTTCTATCAGTCTTCATTACATAACTAGTGAAAAACATTGGTCAAAGAAAGACAAATCCAACTCTTGTTTCGGCTAAACGTCACACTTGTTCATATTGTAGGGTGTTCCTTATCCAGCTCTACCAAAGCGTGATAAGCCGAGGCGTGTCGAGCTTTATTTCTCAAGTTGGGTTATCAGAGCGGGTAAGCCTTTTGAAATGATAGTCTTTGGTTTTTTTAAGCTTGCATGTCATTTGAATGTTAAGCAAATACAAAACAAATGCAGTTGAATCCCGAAAAGGAGATGGACAGCCATCGGCTTGTGAAGTATCCCTAGTCCATTACGAGGACATGGGAATCCCAAAAGACGTGGCAAAGTTAGGCGTCCGTCATGGCATGTGGGGAGCCGTCAAGAAACTAAACTCCGGTTTACGAGCCTACCAAACCACCAGAAAATCAGACTCTAGTCTGTCCCGGATCGCCCAAATGGCAAGAATCACCACAGTCTTGAACATAGATTCTACAGAATCATCTACAGGAGATGAAGACAGAAGTAGAGCAATGGGCTACGCAAGGAGACAACGGGACCATTTGAGAATGGACTGGAAGTGGGTTGTTGTAGGAGGTGTTGCATTGGCTTGTGGCCTTCATACTGGGATTATTGGTAAGGCTTTATTGGCTGGAGCTGGTCAGAGACTTGCTCGTAGGTGAAAAACCTCGGTCGTATTCTTTATTATCTTCCCTTGACAGAAAAAGAGAAGCGTTTACATATAACTAAGGCAGATGTATTTTTCTTGCAACTCGGATGAGAAGGGCATGTGGTTTTGATGGTGGACCATGTAGAGTAGTAGCTTTAAGCTATGGAGTCTAAATTGTTTGAGACCTATATTGTTACATAGGAGAGTTGATATATATGTATTTTTATAAATTATATGAATCTACATAGCTCCTAAATGGTTACAATCTTTGCATGTGACACACTTAGTCTCTCTCTCTCATTGCATTGATCAACAGCGAGCACAGAGGAGACAATGTCAAAACTTCTCTCTTTAATCAATTCACAGCACAGTGCACACAAGCTCGTGGTCATTTTCTCTTACGGTTGAATAGGACGTTCCTCGTTCTGCAGATCTACAAAAGTTGTTTCTGGTGTTGCTGAGGAAGCAGAGTCATCATCAAACTCTGTTTCTAATTCTTCTAAATCCCAGTCTTCATCATCTGAATCAAATTCAACATCAGATAGGGAATTCTTGACCTGAATCCCACCTTCTTCACCATCTTCCTCCTCCTCTTCGTATGTATCTAAATAGATGTCATCTCCTTCTCCCTACAACAACCGAAGAGCACCACAGTATATGAGACCTTAAGCACAAAAGTCATGATGGTGAAATGCAAGAAAATAAAGTGAGTATAGAGGAAACACATCATACATCTGTTTCTTCGGTCTCCTCGTCGCTGGAAGAATAAGCCATGTCAAGCTTGTTGTACAACACTTGATCTCCCTTGTCTTTTACAAGTTCCACTTGTTCCTGACAGAATGGATTAAGGGTCTAAGGTTAGATCATTGCAGAACAAAAAAGCGCGTTCTTTGCTGAATAAGCAAATGATAAATAAATAGATCCATACGATTTCAGCTCTCAGCTGCTCTGTTCTCGCCTGTACCGCCGCAATATGTTTCATAAGAGCCTGTTGTTTGCAAAGTAGCCAAATAAGAAAGCAAACTAAGTGTTATTCGTTATGGTTTGATTAGATTCAACTGTTGGACACAAACATAGAAAATCAACGGAAAGTTTTTGGAACATAGTTGTATCACG
Source organism: Sisymbrium altissimum (assembly GCA_900406495.1). Lineage (NCBI taxonomy): Eukaryota > Viridiplantae > Streptophyta > Magnoliopsida > Brassicales > Brassicaceae > Sisymbrium > Sisymbrium altissimum. The sequence continues at coordinate 4,711 of OVBI01002249.1, read as the reverse complement.
AACCTGGCGTCTTTGGAGCTCAAGAGAACGAGCCAAAGCTTTCCTCTTTGTCAAGAGGTTTTTAGGCCTCATCTCGGAAGGACGCTTATAGTCTTTTCCTCTATACACGATAATGGCATAGCCTTTGGAAATCTTGTCAACAGAAACCAGGATACCTCCACTCTCGGCTTCAAGGGCCATTGCCACTTTCTGCGCACCCTCAAAACTTTTAGCCTTCACAAGAATCTTGATCAGCTCCCGGTATTTCCAGTGCAAGTGCATGTTCTCCACAGTACCATCAAACACCCCTCTTCGACCTGAAGCAATCAATTCACGTTTCTCAGATGAGTCCACATCCCAGAGAACACATCAGCCTACACATTGGTAAAAGATATATTACCAAGAAGTAAGAAAGCTTTCATCCTCAATCCGAGCTTTTGGAACATAAATCTTTCTTCCTCAGTTATGCCATCAACGTCTGTTCTCTGCTCCGTTGGCTTCAGAGATTCCTCTACCTTAGCTAATGTCCGTTCAGCTTTCATCAGCTTTTTCTCAGCCTGGAAGGGTTATTTGAAAAGTAACAATCTGATTAAATCAAGAAGCAATCTTTTAAGACAAAATGTGAATTATAACTTGACAGGTTGGAAGTATAGGTCAAGGCAGGAACTCACAAAAGCAAGTTTCCTTTCCAACTTCCTGACAAGATTTGCAGACCTCAGTTTCTCAGCCTCTTGTTTCACTTCCTCCACATGATCATCGTCATCCAGATTCCTTCCCCACTTACTAGCTGCATCGAGAGTTTCTCCAAGAGTACCGGTAGAAACAAGGTTTTGATTAGCTTTATTACTTGGGGCAACCAGAGCCGCTGATGCTCTTAGACGTGCCTGCTCCTCATCGTCTTGCAAATTCCTTGCAAGTTTCTCCTTCTCCACCAATGCTTCAGCCACTTCTGGTGACAAAAAACTCTTTCCTCTGTAGAAAACCAAGAAGTCTTTGTTCCTAGAGAGCAGCATACCTCCCGTCAATCTCTGCAGTCACTTACCAAGATCACGATATCAAACATTCAGTATTTCTCTAATGACATCTACATTCATAAAAATGTAACTACTATATATCTGCATATTACTCAGCTTTTGAAACCTTATTACCTTGATGTCCTCAGCCATTCTCTCACTGGTTGTCAATTGTACACCACGTTTAAGGGCAACCTTAGCAATCAAACTCTTTTCCCATAACTTAACCATCGCTGTTGCCAACCCTTGCAGCTGTCTACTTCGACCTGTAGATCAAAAGAAAATCTCACTCTCCGAAGAACTTATCAGGCTCTCCACAAATACACAAAGGAATTCCAATACCTAAAGCAAAATGCGGAGGAAGAACTTTTCCAAGTCTCCTTAAAGAGGTTCCTTCCTTTTGTCCCAGAGTTGATCTCACTCCATAAGGAAGTACCCTGAAAGGAGGTTCGTAACCAGGAACAATCCCCGGAAGCAAATCAGCATCAACAGGTAATGGATAACCTCCCTGCCAGTCCGTATACCGAGGACCAAGACCCTCTAACAATTCATTTATTTCATCTTCATATTCTACTTCTTGTTGAGGTGTCCTGTCTTCATTTCCGACAACGGTTGTCTCCTTCTCTAGCTGAGGATGATGCACTTGTTCAACACTATGATGCTTCACTGCACTTGTAGGTAAAGAAGAGGGTGATGCCTCTGCTCTTCTATATATTTGCTTGTTCATTTGCACTGAATCATCCCTGTAACTGTCATTTTTGTATTTGTACAAGGCGATGGAAGTCCCTGACCTCCAAATCACCAAACCACCAGTTTTTCTCTGCCACAGTGAAGAAGAAAAGACATCAGAAAATTAGAAAAACAACACTTCTCAGTTTCTTTGACTTATTATTTCGAAACTCCAAAAGATCAAGCCTTTGTAAAACACAAATTTCATCTTGATGAGAGAGGAGTGTAGTGCAAACTAAATACCTCCAAAATCTCATGCATCCGTCTCATGTTGAGCGCATTTGTACCTTCAATCTTGAGTCTCACAATCTCTGCACTCTTCCACTTCTCCTGAATCGCATCTACCACAGCCTGAGTAACACCTGCACCTTTAACTCTCATCTTGTTCTTTGTTCTAAACATCACATTCCTCAACCGATGCAGCTCCGCTTGCGGAAGAGTCATCTCCGCTAACGAATATCTACTCTCCTTCTTAGCAGTCCACACTCCATTCACTAACTCCTCCCCTTTCTCCTTAGAACTTACCTTTTCCCAAGGAAACTTAACTTCTCCATCGCCTCCATAAACACTAAATGGTGATTCCTCCGAGTATCCACCTCTCGTATTCCTCCTCACATCCTCTTCTTCTTCCTCCACAACCCTCCTCTCTTGCTCAATCTCCTCATCTTGAAACTGATCATCATCCACAAATCCAAACTTTTTCAACCTCTCCACAATCTTCTCCATTGTACTACTGTTCTCACCACTCGTTGCCTCTAAACCCGTAAAGCTCTCTCCTTTCCGATGATTCAACACTACCCTTTGAGGTTTAAACTGATTCTGTTTCTGAGTTCTGTTCCAAGACTCATCCCTACCACTACCACTACCGTTACACGATACTCGTCTAACCTTTACATTACCGTTATGGGACCAGAGTGAAATTGATGAACTGTATCGTAAGAATGGAAGAGAAGTGTTTCCATGGAACTTACAGAAGGAGCTTCCCAACGAATCGACGGCAGTAGTCGTCGTCGTGACAGCTGTTGGACAAAAATGGCGACTTGAACTCATCGCCATTTCTGACACAAGTTACTCTCAATTGGGTAACTCACAGAAAGGCTAAAACTTTGAGAGAAAACTTCAGTTTCATTAAAAAGGTTTCAGCTTTTTTATGTTTTTTCTTCGGCAACGAGACGGAACTCTGACTCAATCAATGTTATCCATGGCGGGGAAAGATGGTTGGAGATTTTTAGAGGGTTGTTTGGATACGTGGTCGTTCCTAACTAGGCCAAGTACGACCCTTTTAACAAACATGGCCCATTTGAAGTGTATATTATGTTTTTTTTTTTTTTTTTTGTCATTTCCATTGTGTTAAGCCCATAAAAATAGTACATACGCTTATTCCAGGCCCACATTACAGACCCAATTTTATAAGATAAAATCTAAAAAGTACACGTGTTCCACAAATAGATTTAGATGGCTACACATCAGAGACACGTGTTTGATAGAGCAAGCAAACAAGACATCGCTGCCACAAGAGCTGCTCTGCCTGGAATTCACCGCTGGTGGAGCTTCATGATTTCAACTTTCGATCGATGCTTCGAAATCGTACTAAAACTTGATCCTTTTGTATACAGTCGTCGGAAGCAATCGGTGGAACATCAATTAACGCTAGAGCTTAAAAAATAAGTATAATTGGTAGAATTAGATGACAGAACTTTGTTGAGACGCCAACTAATGACCCCAACTTTTCATAATTCTGATCTAAAAACACCAAATAACACTTTAAATCTTGATTTTCTACCAACAAAGAAACTTCACTCGAAGTTGAAATTTATCAGAAAATGAAGAATTACTCTTTGAAGGAAAAAAATCAAGCATCACCAGCAGAAACGAAGATCCATTGACACTTCCAGGATCATCACCTTCCAAAGAAAGATCTCAAAAAACATGCAAAAGATTATATCCGACTAGCGGAACTATAGACAAATCGAACATGATCAAAAAAGAAAACTGACCAAGTCGAACTTTATTATCCGAAAAACAAAAAATAAAAGCCGGACAAGCCGGAGATTTCATCCGATTAAAATCAGAATAAGAAACAAAAAAGGAGAAAACATTATCTCTCTGAAGGATATAAGAGAGAGAAGAGAGAGAAGTTTTCATGTACGTTGAAGTGTATATTATGTTAAGTTCAGATTTTACTATAGCCATTTAATCAACAACGAAATGAATATATTGGTTCTAATTTTTTATATATTATTTAACTTTTTATATATTATTTTTTTTTTTTATTGTTGATGTGGAGTTTTTATTTATTAACATTCATTCTCTTCTCACGATTAGGCATAAATATTTAAAGTATATGCAATTATGAGAATAATATCTATAAAGTAGTACAACATTGGTGACTCTCACGGATTGATACAATGTTAAGTTTATGTTTTATTATAAGTTTCCAATTCAAAATTAATTATAAATAAGCGAATTGGCCATAATCTTTCATATAATACTTAATAATTTTTTCAATTATCGATATAGGATTGTTATTCGTTAGCATTTTACAGAAAAAGATAAGTATTAATTACTAAGTAACATGTGGTGCTTTTTGTCTGGATTCATTTCTCTTTGACTGAAAACTATTATTTGCATTTGGAGGAGAGTAGAAGAAGATTGTGCTGAGTATATTAACTTTAAAAACTAGAGATTTTACAAAAAAATTAAAGTCTTAAATGTCATAAATTCTCAGCTTTTGATTGGTCGTAAATGTTATTTGTAGACTTTTTTAAAAACGTTAAGAGGAAATTTGGATAAATATCTTATCATAAGATTATAATTTGAAAACTACATCATCTTTTAATTCTTTTGAATACTATACTTTTTTATATGACTATATTAACCTAAATTAAAATTTTAATAAATTCAATATTTAATTTTTCTTCTAATAAACATATAAAATTTTTTTTTTTTTTTTTTTTTGAAAGAATGTTAAATTAATTCAAACAAAAAAC
>OVBI01002248.1:0-22123 GCA_900406495.1 Sisymbrium altissimum | reverse complement strand
GATGGGTGCTGACGTGGAGGCGTAAGAAGAGAGAGTGTTGGCTAATTATATATAAGATTGTGTTCGGATATGGTTTTATATATGTTGTTAAAACTAGACTATTAAATCATTATAAAATCTTCTATCTAATAAATATATCCTCAAACCCAACCAAACCAATAACCAAATCAGTTACGAACCAATAACCTAAATATACTCAAATTTTTTTTTTTTTTAAAGCTGAAGGGATCAGTTATTTCAATGGAATGTACGAAAGTCAAACCGAATCGTAGTGGCACATATCAGATGGCGATCCAAACCATACTGGATCCAAAACCAAGTCAAACATAACTATGTTCAACATGAATGCTAATGGAAGTAGATCCAAATTTGATAAATTGCCTGATTTACCTTATCAAACTGACAATTGCATTTACATGCAATATTCTTTTCGGACATCAAACCCCTTTGTTGCAGGAATAACCCGATAAAGTTCACTCCGACTCACCAACTCAAGTAAACGTCACATTTCCTTATTCTTTGTAAGGTGAATGCAGTAAATAACACATACAACTAATTAATATAATATGAAATTTTATCGCCTAGCAAAACATAACCAAAGAGGTTCAAAAATTACCGTATGAATCTATATCACTAAACCATAAAATTTACATTCTTCTTATCTGACATCAAACCATTTTTTTCCATGACTAACCCCATCAAAATACCTCCGACTCACCGTATCAACTAAACGTCCAATTTCTGTATTCTTTATAAGTAAATTTGGTAAATAATGCAAACATCTAATTTAATGTGAGATTTTATTGTCCGATGAATTCAAGAATTACTGGATGGATCTATATCACTAAACAGGAAAATTCCAATTCTTCTTCTCTGACATCAAACCCTTTTGTTCTAAAAATAACTGAATCTAAATTTTTCCACCTCACAGTCTCAATTAAACGTCCAATTTCCATATTTTTTGTAGAGTAAATATGTTAAATAACACATACAACTTATTTAATATTAGCTTTTTAGCGTCTGACTAACATAACCAAAAGTATTCAAAAATTACTGGATAAATCTATATCACTAATACGAACATTTTAGATTTACTAATCCGGGTTCAAAAATTATGTAATACTATAATATGAATGCACTCGGTTTGAATTTCATATATATCAATATATTTTACCATTGGGTCAATTAATAACTCGATAATAATATAATTATATAAGTTCATTTAGAAGTTATTTAATCACAAAACCTTATATCTTATTTCATCTTACCGTTTAGAAAAGTCAGAAACGTATATGTAAAAGTGTTAACCTCTTTCATTATATCTTAACGTTAAAGCGTTATCATTTAGAAAAATAATCACATCACACAGTAACATGTTACAAAACTATCTTTCGATTTGAATAGAGTATAATCGTTCACGAATTTTGTTTTAACAAATAATATTTTGTCGAACAGTAGAATTTCGAATATATTTTGTTATCTGTATATAGCAAATTCACCCTAATTTTTATATCCTATGGTTTTTAATCCAAACAAACGTATAAGAAATTTTTTTAATACTTTAGTTAACACAGTGAACAAGGAGCATTTACTTATTCATTATCTTTACTTTGCAAGTTGCAACACTTGAACTCATAAGACTTTTGATATCATGATATGATATTAACTTTTAAGGTAGTCAATTAATGATTAGGATCGGTTAACTTTTCAATTCAGAATATATGTATGTTCGTAAAGATATTATATACGTTAGTATTCAACTTACCCTTAGATGAGACCCTTTGTTAATCTAGCTAGACTTAAACTCAGTAAGTCAGTAGGAAAAAAAGGAGACATAGATTGCTAGTAGTTGCGTAAATAGTTAGATATACGAAAACTCTTCTTGAAAGATTCCTTTGATGGGACATAGATTGCAATGTAGTTACGTAAATAGTTAGATTTAATAAAACGAATTAGTATTATTATGACCAAAAGTTCGAAAAAAAAAAATACTAACAAAAGTCAGCTATTAAATTAGGCTCAAAGCATCTTCCATCAATATTAGTATTTATTATTCAATTTTAAAATATTTGAAATCCCATCAATGTTTAATGTTTAACACAAGCACTGTTTTATCTATACGAAATTTATCTCAATAGCACATTGATACGTACAAGGTCATACGTTGCTATTCTTTATGTATTTATCTTTTTCATTGTTTTGAGATTTAAGCTTAGTCAATTTCGTATATAATATATACTTTTTTATAATCCCGGAAGGGATGCCCTCTGAAACCGAGTTACAAGTATAGATGAAAAATTTATCTCACATTTTTTCTCTTTTCGTAAACACAAACCATCAACTTTAAAATGGATCGTTTTGGAAAATAGGAGTAATTTACATGAAGATAATCATGGAATATTCAATAAAAAAAAGATAATCATGGAATGTAATAGTACACACATATATATATATATATATATATATATGATGTCTCGGTAAACAGTGCTAATTTATTTATTAAGAAAAATTATACTAATATGAACATGTCACTACAGATAATCAGGGACATGAATTTTCTTTATTAAGGTGAATGCGTAGTCATTAATGATAATCACGCAATATTATGGTTAAGATTATTTTATTTGGTGTCATCATTTTATATTATACCTTTCATCTTTATATCATTGAATATAACCTTATTTAACAAATAACACTCCTTAAATTGTTTGTTTTTAGAGATGATGTAATTAGGGATGTCGTATTCTAGCACCAACTTGGTAATTATAATGATGTTTGATTTTTAAATAATGAGACAATGACAAAAAAAAATAATTTTCTTTACAGAAAACTATTAGATATCTTGGCTAGACTTGGTCATTAGAAATCTAGATAATTTAAATGGTTAATAAATTGCCTTTACTGCGAACTGTACTGGATAAAGTCGATTAATTATAAACATATAAATGGTTAGCATATTTGCAAGTTCAAATAAAAAAAGGTTGTAGTTTTACATGAAACTGGTTTTGTAATTTTTCCTTACACTTGGTTTTTATTTTCTTAAAGAAAACTTTTTCTCTCTTATTATTGGTCAACTACTTTACATCCTCAAGCCTTGCATCTTTATTTCTATATTTTCATTAGAATTCTGTTTCGATAAATGGAAATGATAATTATTTTACAAAACGTCCCAATAGTCATCCCAAAGGGCAAAGTACGTATCATCTCAAATAGACCCCTATTGTTTGATTTAAAATAACCCCTTATGTTTATGTTGCTAAACATAAAGAACCCTTATGATTATATTCTATTACTAAAGAACACTTATATCTTGATTACTAATTATGTTTAGTCAAATTAATCGATATTGAGAATAAGAAACTGAGTTAATGAATTTTGAGAAGATAAAAGCTAAATAGAATATCTCCACAACAAAAGAAAGCGTTCTTGCAAGGTTGTAAATAGTCACTCATATTTACATGCACAAACAAAAATTTATTGTAGTTGAATCGATATGTACAAATTTAAGACGGTCGGATCATAAAGTTATTCATAAGGATACAATATTGTCTAATGAAAAGGCAAACATAAATTGATGTTACTTAGAGAGAGAAAGAAGACAACCCATGACTTCCGCATTAGTTGGATTCAATTAAAGATTTAATTAGAGGCCAAAACTTGAAACTAATCATTGTATTTGGATGATAATATTAATAATTATGGGCTCACTAATTATAAGCATTTGTGGTGATTATCTGTTATACTATTTATACGTGGTTAATAAATTACATTTAATTCTCCAAACTATATATATAATGTTATCATCAATATCGTTTCAATAATGGTTGTTTCTTGGTATCACATCGTTCCAATAATTAGATCCACACAACTGTAAAACTCTAATTAAGAAAGTTCAGTACTTTCTTTTTATATGTGCCGGGACGTATAGACATAGAAATGAATATATCACATGAAAATGTTATCTATATTTTATAAATATATTAGAGGGTAAAGTTATAACTTTTTCTGATGAAAATTAACAATAGAAGAGTCACAATCCTTGTGGTCCAAACCCTTATTCCTAGGTTTTCGCCTTATAAACACCAAACCAAGGTAGACAAGGAGAATAAATTGAACACAAGTGTAAATTATTTGTTTAATGAAAAGAAGGCTTAATGATACTTGACGATTAAGGTTCTGCACAAAAAAAAAGTTGGAATTATATTTTTTTTTGCTTATCACTGTGAATAAAATACAGATCGAGTGCCATAAGAAAATTTATTAGTAAGATATTAAACGGTAAACCAATCCTTTTTTTCGTGTGTATGATTTAAAAACTGGTTTCGTAAATAATAGTATAAGATCGCAATATTAGTAATCATCGAAGTACAAATAATCGTTTAATCTATAAAATTCAGTATATAATTAAATACATATATATATATATGTATATATTTATTTATTAAAATTGTTCAAAGTGATAAACTGATATAACAACGAACAACAACGTTTGTATCCAACATTAATGCGAAAAGGAAAATAACGTTGGTATCCAACAACAAGAACATTCGAGTTTATTCTATAGCAAAAAACAAAGAAAGAGAATAAAAAAACATCACTCCTATTTATGAAATATATAAAACGCTTTACCAAAAACATTTAAACAACACAGGTATAAGTATAACACCTAAATGAGTTAGGGCTGAGCTGTCACGTTTGGATTGATTAGTGATAATAAAAGCGAACGTAGGATGGGAGCCACGAACAAGTCGCAAGATAAGAAAAAATAAAGGTCAATTACTCAAATTGGTTATTTATGAAGATAAAAAAACACTAATATACCATTTGTTTAATGAAAAGTGTTTTGAGGCTTTAATTGTAGTTTACATATGAACAAATTAAGCTTGGAAAAGCGTAGATCTGAGTCAGACGATAATGTTTTTTTTCGGACAAATAAAGTTAGGTTCCCTAAATTTTCTAGTATTATCTCCACATGATCACACCAATACACACAAACACATAGTATACTCCTTAATAATCGTATATATATAAACATTTATTCTCCAAACCATTAACACAAAATTAAGGGGAAAAAAAACGAAACAATATTTCATTCTCTGGACAAAACCCTCAATCAAACAAACAAAACTGAACATGGAAGATCAGTTTCCTAAAATGGAAACTAGCTTCATAAATGAAAAGCTCTTGTCTTCTGGATTCTATGGGATCTTGAGTTCTTCCACGCAACCACAACTTCTCGGTGTTCCAATAATCTTGGAAGGTATGAAATCTCCTCCTCTTTCTTCGCCTCAAAGCTACTTTGTGTCTCCTCATGAGCTCACATCTTTTATACATCAACAATCTCCGGTAGCTTCTGTTCCTTGGAACTTTCTAGATTCTTTTCCTCAGCCTCAACGTCCTGATCTTCATCAACCTTCTAAACCCCCAAACCTTACCTTGTTCCTTAAAGAACCAAAGCTTCTTGAACTTTCTCAATCCAATAGTAACCTGATGCCTTACCATAACTATATCCCCAACTCTCTCCACCAATCGGATCAAAACAGAAACGAGTGGGTCGAAATCAATAAAACTTTAACCAACTATCCTTCAAAAGGGTATGGAAACTACTGGCTAAGCACCACCAAGACTCAGCCTATGAAGCTTGCGTCAGGGACAAGAACAAGAAAAGTTGTTCAGACGACAACGCCAACGAAGCTGTATAGAGGAGTAAGACAAAGACACTGGGGCAAATGGGTTGCGGAGATTAGGCTTCCAAGGAACAGAACTCGTGTTTGGCTCGGCACTTTTGAGACCGCTGAGCAAGCCGCAATGGCTTATGATACTGCAGCTTATATCCTGCGTGGCGAGTACGCACACCTCAACTTTCCCGACCTAAAACACCAGCTCAAGTCCGGTTCCTTGCGATGTATGATTGCCTCGCTTTTGGAGTCAAAGATTCAACAAATCTCCGCCTCCCAAGTAATAAGTTCCGGTAACTCTCCTTCTCCTTCTCCTTCCTCTCCCAAAGTGGAAACATCGGAGCCCAAGAATAACATCAAGACGGAGTCTGGAGAAGTTGTGATGATGAAGAAACATAAAACCCATAAGGAAGTGATAGAAGGAGATGGTGTACAATTGAGTAGGATGCCTTCGTTGGATATGGATCTTATTTGGGATGCTCTCTCCCTTCCTCATTCTTCTTGACTTCAAATTAATGTCACAAGCTTAATTACTTATTATATCTTTTGAACATTTCCATTATTGAAAGAAAATTCATATTTTGATGCCAAGATTCAAGATTGGTTCGCATTCGTGGTTGAACACATTGTATTCTTCTTACAACCACATAACTAAGTGGTTCTCCTTTTTTTGTTTGCTAATTAAAAGTTCTTTTCTTTGCGGTTAATAGTAACCATACAATAGAAAAAGTGTTTGTTTTTTAACAAGAAAATATATACTTAGAAAGTCTGTTATACCAACTCCAACTTCAAAATCCAATATGCTAATCTTTCCAACATTCTATAATAAATTACGTAAGCTCAAAGGTCAGTAGTAGTTTAGGGCAGAGAAGAGTTAAAAGGGCAAATATGAGCTTCAAATTTTTTTGTCAATCAACTATAATATAAGTTTTTTATTTTAACCAAAAATATTATGTCCTTTTCCTTAAATTTTAAAGAAATCAAATGTCCTGATTTGAAAGAAAAAGGTGAAAAATCTATGGCTTAGCACAAAAATAGAATAAGGACAAATGTCATCAAAGTGGAAAGAGAAACTAATATTTTGATCCGACCATTTATAATTAAAGACCGCCACAAAAGCGTCAGTGCGTCTCTATTTTGTTCTGAACCGACGCCGTTTATAGTACAATGTCTGAGACAAACAAAACTCAACAGATCTCACTCTCTAAGCAAAAACCAACATTAGAGTTTTGGCAGGCTCATAGTTTATATCGTAATGTAACGTGTTATGCGAGTAAATAAATACTTGTAGTTTCAAGCGCTATGCAGGTCCAATGTCATAGACATAGCTTTTACCTGCAAAAATGAATTATACAAACATTATCAACCATTTGAAAGCCAAACTATACAAGATATAACCACTTGTTAAGCCAAAGAAAAGTATTGAAAACATATACTAGCAGTTTCTCGCTCCTTGATTCAACCAATCAACGATGAACTCACCATTTTGGATGAAGGACTTGAAGAGTCGAGAGGTCCAGATCTTCTAGCTCCCCAAAACCGGCTTGTTTTATCTCCAAGACGCTGCACCTGCGATCTGTTCTGTTCCTTGGAAGAGAAACTGAGCTTCTCTCTTCCCTTTTGTACAGCTCTCAACCTTCCTCTCAACAAACCAACTTCACTCTCTATTTTCAGTCTTTCATAGTCAACAGCTGACATTGAGTTTCTGCGCATATTGGGAGACATGATCCTTTGTCCTTGTGGACACGCCGGTGGAAGTCCATAACTTGTATCTAAAACACTTTGTGATCTATCCAGTTTGAGATCCCGAACAACATGGCCCGAAGGAACATTCAGTTGCAACTTGTTATCTTCATCGTTCACCACATGGATATCATGTACATAACAATCAATGTCGTGAGAGTCCTCACCAACCTTCTTAGACTCAGAGTCTGGTTCTGGAAATGAACTGCTTTCCTCTCGTTCTTTCGGTTCTGTAACAAACAGAAGTCCCTCACTTCTTGACTGATTAAGCTCTGGATCTTGGTCTACTCCATTCACCTTCATTTCCCCATCATTGTCAACCTCATTATCATAATCAAGAATACGATTGTCCATCTGATTAGTGAAGATCTCAAATCCAGAAGAGTCATCCAATGATTCAGTCATCAGTTGTGGTGTTTGCGATCCTTCAGGTCGTGGTTTTGAATCTGGCGTGTTGAGAAAAGGTTGCTCAGTCTCAAGAAACATTTGCCTGTAAGTGTCAACTTCCTTCTCCAAGAAATGTTTCTCCCTCTCCCTCCTCAGCAAAATTTCTTTGAGAAGGCTCATCTCTTCCGCATCAAAAGCAGACTTCTCTTCTATCATCCGCTGATATTGCCTAGCTTCCATCTCTACCGCCGCTTTCTCCTCTTGTAACCGCAATATCATTCCCAAAGCCTCATCAGCAGCAGTCGCAGCAGCATTTCTCTCTTTCTCCAGTTCAAGAGCTAACGCAGCACGAGAAGCTCTCTCTTCCGCTAGCACTTGTTCAAGAATCTCAATAGGCTTTCGTGTTAGATCCACAGGGGAACTACATGTACCCTCTCCCGCCCATGAAACCGTCCTCTCCGGTTGTTTCTTCTCACCACCAGCTTCACTTCCAATCGAACTTAGTGAAACACTTTTCCTAAAGGACACATCTTCCAAGGCTTTTCCGCATTCTACATTGTCATAATACGTATCCAAACTACAAATTCAGTACTCCAAAATGATTGCAACAACTTAACAAACAACAAAAACACTCAGTCATAAGATACTAACCTTTAGCGTTAACAACAAGAGGATCATTTTCCTCAACATCATTCAAATACTCCATAACGTTTGCACGTGACTGAGGAGAGTTCTTACCCTCAAAACTACGGTTCTTGAAACCATACGGGGACTTATAAAAGCTAAGCCTCTTACTCTTAACTTTAAAACTTCCTTTCTTTAAACTCTGCGACGTTAAAAGATCAAAACACGAAGCATTCTCAACTTCCTTCACAGAAGGAGTACTATTAAAGACCTCTCTCTCCAACTCAACGTCTCTACTACACTCTCCTTTCCTCTTCTTACCAACCCACTCACCACCACCACCACCACCAACAGTTCCTTCTTTACATAAAACTGAATCAAAAGGCGTTCTCTTTCTCACGGATCTTTGCACAGAAGAGATCTTTCCCACAGGAAGTTTCACTAAACTCTCTTGAAAACATTTATTCTTACGAGGGTCACTGAACAAACCATCACAAGGACATGGGAGGTTTAAACCGAATAAACCGAGTAACTTTGAGGTTAAGTAAACCAGAGACGAACCGCAAAGTAGTGTGAAAGCTATAAAGAGATCAAGAAACGCTCCCACTAAACCTGTAAATGTCCAAGATCTTACCTCCTGGCAACGCATTTTTTATATAAACCTGCAAGAAATACAAACACAGTTTTCAAAGGTTTTATATATAATAAAGTCAATAATTAAGAAAATTTGTTAAAGACTCAATTTTTCATTTGAATAAATTGAATATCTAAATATTAAAAATCTCAAAAATTCATATCTAAGCTAAGAAGTTGTAAATAGACAAGAATCAAAACGAGAAACTCACCGAGGTTTACTATCGTTTTTTCCTCAGAGAAACGTTTTGCGATTTGATTTTAATCTGTAAAAAATGAGAGAAATAGAGAATAAATTAGAAACTTCCCAGAAAGAAGAAATTGAGAGGAAGTACAACGTAAACTCTTTTCCTCGGCCGTTTTTTTTTTTCTTTTAATTCATTCAAAATTAAAAATCTAAAACCTTTATGTTTCCTTAATTTTCAAACTTCAGTTGAAAACGAGTGAAACGATACGCCGCCGTTTCCTCGCCGACCCCATCTCTTTCTCTTGAGATTTGCGTTTTCTTTTTTAAATTTTAATGTTTTTTTAATACACGTACGTAGACAAGTTCGTGCGTGTATAATTGTAGTATTGTATATGTTACGCAACTGTGTACCAACAGCCCAACAATATATTAAAACATTTATATACAAGATCCAATCTATAGATAGACTGGGGACAAATATGATAATGTAGGAATAGAAGATAAAATTTTGGCACCTTGTTAGTGATGTACTACTACTAATCCTGAAACAAACAGAAAAAAGCATACTATAATTAACAGATTAGTTGATAAATACTTTGTTAAATAGTTCATAAATATTTCTTTTTTTGGTTGTTAACAGGTTCATAGTATAACACAAAAGGTGACCGCCCCAAACCTCCAATTTGTAAATAATATATTTTTTTCTTTTGGTGAAAATTTGTAAATAATATATTAGGGGCCCCTAAGTTAATATTTTTAGTTAATTTGAATAAATTTTTTATCTATAAATCTAGTTACGTAGTTTCAAATTAAAACAATAATCTGCAATATGTGCTAGTTAGTTCATTAACTGTTATGCTATTTTGAGTCTTTTTTTTTTAACTCCTGATTTTTTATGATATTATATTGATCAATTTCTAGATTTTCCTTCAAAGTAATTTAATTCAACATATGTTTCAATAGATTATAGCAAAATTGTCATATATAACTTTTTTTTTTTTTTTTAACAACAAAATCAGACGTCATATATAACTTTCAATATTGAATTTTTCTACTAAACTATATAATAGCTTGTATTTTTATAAGAAATATTATGTATAACTTTTATAAACATTAAACATGTATAGTTTCTATTGTAGATGTTTAATACTGTATTAAATTTAGAGACATTATATTTGCTTTAATGCCTAGGCACGACACTGGTTGTTAACGTTATACAAATTTGAGGTTCAGATGTTAACGTATCAACAATACTGACACAAACAAATGCCTTACCTGCTTGAATAGTTTCAAGATAATGGAGACGAAGCGAAATAATACACCAAGACTAAAGGTGATACGACAGCTTTAACAAATATATACATTAGAGGCTAAGACAGAAGTTTGATGACAAAGTTTTTTAAGTTTTTAAGTACATCAACAAGGGAAATAAGCTAAATCTGGTCCTCACTCTCTAACCTTCATCCAATGCTACTACTAGGCATAACCCACCCAGCTTCATGACCCACAACCACACTATCACCTTTTCCAAACACTTCCCGATGCCTCTTCTTCATCAACGCAGCTGAAACTGGGCTTCCCACAGTGCTTGAAGTCAGAGAGCTCTCTGCTGAACAGTTCTTGTGCTCTATCGCTACTGCAAGCTCGGATAAAGACGGAACTGTCATTTTGGTTGTGTCGAATGGGCTTGTTGTTCCTTGGCAACCATTTGATACCTTTATGGCTAGCTCTGAAAGCTCTTCTCTAGCCGCTTCTAGCCCAGCGAACGCAACTGCTTGCTCCTCTATAGCCTTGCAAGCTTTCTCTAGTATCGATTGCAAGTACTTCCCCTGTGACTCGATCCTTAGCTGGAGTCGCCTTTGCACCTGCGCATACTAATGAACTCCATCAAATGTGGAGCCATGGTTCAATGTTGAACTAGTATCGTTCTGAGAGTAGAGTCTCACATTAGTTAAAGTCTCTTGTTATTTTCTTGTGACAATAAGAAGGCTAACCTCTAATTGCTCGTGCAGTCTTCTTTGGACTTCCATCTGCGCACGTAAGGCTTCAGTAACCTGGTAACTCCTGACTCACAGACAACAAAAATAAAAGAGTGTTCATATTCACAGCAACGGGTTGAAACAAAAATGTGCACGAAGAGACCACTTGTAAACCGTACTCGTTCTGTTCCTGCGCAGCCAACCTTAAGGATGATGTTGAAGATGAACCAGTGTCCTGACTCTCCGCAACACAAGAAACTGCAGAGATAAAAGTTCACAACACACAACTGAATCCATAAAAACCAGACTCCCAACTAAATCCATCAAACACAAAAAAAGGATGATTAAATGAATACCATCCTTAGAGTTCTCAGTTGATTCTTTGCAAGACTGCCTCCCCAAACGGAATTTCTACCGACCAAAAAAAAAACAACAAAACACAGTCAAAGCACTGAACTTTGTTTGTCTTAAGTAATAGAGTATATAAATGAAGTAGGCAATGAACATAAACATCAAACCTGAAGATGAGATTTCAGGTGGTAGAGAGTGAGACCCTTCACTCCCATCGTTCTCATTATCGTTTTGGGCGTTGCTTCTGTAATCAAAAACCATACAGAAAAAAGTCAAAACCACAAGCAAATGAATTAGATCCTAATCAAATCTTCAGGCCAAGGAACAACCTTTATAAAACAAAAGACACAAACTTCAGCTCCATACTCAAAAGTGACATCAACTCAAATAAAGATTCCTCCTGTTTCTAACTAAACCCTAGACAAAGCCAAGATTCATCATTCATAAACAAGACCTATCTAATTCAAGATTTGGGAAACCCTAAAGAATACTTGACCAAGAAAGCAATGAACTTCCAACAGTCAAACCACATTTTGAACCAAAGATCCAAAATTTCGAACAACAGAAACTTCAGCTCAATACAATTGCTCAAAAGTGACATCACCTCAAACAAAGACTCCTCCTTTCTAACTAGTACCCTAGACAGAACCAAGACTCATTATACATAAACAAAACCCATCTAATTTCAAGACTTGGAAACCCTAAAGAATACTTGACCAAGAAAGCAATGAACTTCCGACAGTCAAACCACATTCTGAACCAAAGATCCAAAATTTCGAATAATGGAAACTTCACCTCAATACTATTGCTCAAAGTGACATCAACTCAAACAAAGAATCCTCCTTTCTAACTAGTAAACCCTATACAAAACCAAGACTCATTACATAAACAAAACCCATCTAATTTCAAGATTTGGAAACCCTAAAAAATTACTTGACCAAGAAAGCAACAAACTTTTCCGACAATCAAACCACATTTTGAACCAAAGATCCAAACTTTCGAACAATAGAGAAACAGACATGGGTATACTCACTGTCGGGTCCACCAAGTTGGGTGACAGCGTCAACGAATCTCTCATGAAGCTCTGAAGTCCAGCGAAGGCGGGGTTTAGGGTCAGTGGTTAGAACCAAGCAGGAGTCCACGGGAAGATTATTAGTTCCGTCGGAGTATTCTCCCATGCTGCCATCTAGAGGAAGCGACGACCGAATCGCCGAGTACATTCTCTTATTTCCCCTTTTACCCCTTAACTAATTTTATTTTTATTTTTCTTGGCGATTTCCCCGGGAAAGTCGAAGGAAAATGTATGCAGATTTTGTCTGAAGAAGATGGGTATTCGGTTTTGATACGGGTCGGGTCGGGTTGAAGCCTTGGATTTCTAAGACAGCGATGAGACGGGCTGCTGATTGATAGCTTTTGGACGTACATTCCGATATTTTCTTTTCTTTTTTTTTTCAAAATTAAAAAACGAAATCATGTTTCTCTTATAACACCATCTCCAATCCAACACTTTTCTTTATTTTTTACTGTAGTGAAATCAACTCCAATCCAACTGCATTTTTTACTATAAAAAAATAGATAAACAGTATTATGCCTCATTTCTTCATTTTATAGTAAAACTTTTTTTATTTATTTACAACATACCTTTTTAGTTATTAAATATCATTATATGTATATTTAAATAAAATTATATTATCTAATATCTACTAACAAAAAAATATTATAAATAAGAAAATTTATTATTTAAATTATTAAAAATTAAAAATATATATTAAAAATTATAATAATAACATAATTTCTAATATCAGATGACTTCTAAACACTTTTAATTGGATTCTGAGAAATATTCATATACACTTAACATAAAATTTTATTTTCTTCTTAAGAATATCCATGGGAGCGAACATATATTTTGGTATAAATATTATGAATGATATATTATTATTATTAGTAGAATTAATAACAATGATTGTATTTATAAACTGATAGTAAATTCTCACATTTTTTAGTTCAACTACACATAAAGCCTAAAATTTATTTTTTAGTCCAACCATACAAAACTTTAAATTAAAATTATCATATTCATGAACTTAACTACCTTTAAATTATTATTTTAGATTTATTAATCTACCAACATAAATGCTTCATATTAAATTCTTATATGTACATGTTATTGTATTTAGTGGACATTAATGCAAACTCAAATCAACACATTTCTATAAAAACCTTTAGAAAACTTCACATTTAGTCAACATAATATACATATTATCTTTCTCATTTTAAAGCTTCTCTTTCAAAATAAATTTTTAATGATGAAAATCCTCCAAATTTTCATGAATCATCTTCTTCTCCAGATGTTGATGAAATTATAGAAATAATCAATAATCTCGATGATGAAGAAGAAGTTATACATCTTGTTATTTCCAATAACAACTCAGTCATCCAGTTCCTTCTCAATCAACAAGAATAATCCATGGTGGCTCAATTTCTGGACGTTCTTTCATCTACAATGATCGAGAAAGTGCTCATTGTAGGATATTTAATGATTGTTTCTCAGAGCCCCCACTTTATGATGATGTTATATTTTGTATGGGATATTGTATGTCTCGTTCTCTATTCCTCTGTATTATTAATGCAGTTACACATCGACGAGATAATGTTGGTAGACTTGGATTATCACCTCTACAGAAAGTCACAACTGTTTTTTGAATGATAGCATATGGACTACCAGCAGATTCCGTAGATGAGTACATTAAGATAAGCGAATCAACGGCAATCGAAAGTTTGAAAAGATTTGTAGAGCTATAGTGGAAATATTTTCAGAGAAGTATTTCCGATCACCAACAGCTAATGATGGTGCGAGACTTCTTTACATTGGATAAAGCAAGGTTTTCCAGGTATGTTAGGTAGCTTAGATTGCATACACTGGAAATGGAAAAATTGTCCACTGTTTGGACTGGACAATAGGCAGGTCGTAATGAATCACCAATTATAATTCTTGAAGCTGTGGCAGATTAAGATCTTTGGATATGGCATGCATAATTCGGTATGACATGCACTAATAATGATATCAATGTGTTGGAGTCTTCCCACTTTTTTTCCAATCTGGCGCAAGGTATTACTCCTAATGTTTAATATACCATTCAAGGAAAAGAATATAACATGAATTATTATTCGGCTGATGGTATATATCTAAAATGGTTTACTATATTGCAAACTATTCAAGAGCCAATTGGTCCAAAGAAAAATTATTTTGTCTCGCAACAAGAAGCATATAGGAAATATGTCGAACATGCATTTGGGGTTCTTCAATCACGTTTTACTATCATCAAAGATCCAGACTGTTTTTGGAAAAAAGATGTGTTACATGATATAATGACTACATGTGTTATTTTGCATAATATGATAATTGAAAATGAGCGTAATCTCGATACACCAATTCAAGTTAGAAGAGAAGATCCACTTCCAGAGATCAAAATAGCAGATGATGAAAATGCATAATTTTAAGAGTTTCTTGCTCGATTTCGAAAAATCAAAAAATAAAAAAGTTCATTTTTCACTTCGAAATATTTTGATTGATCATATGTGGGATAACTACACTAATGGAGATGATTAAATTAAAATGAATTTTTGATTATTTATTTTGATGATGCTGTATAATATACTTTTATTTGTATTTAATTTAACATAAAATTTTATATTATATTAGTTATAGAGAAAAAATAAGTTAGTTGATTAAATTTATAATTCTACTAAATGTAAAGGTATAACTGCAATTTTTTATAAATAACTAAAAAAGAATATATTTTGGACGATTATTTTTGAAGTAAAAAATAAAGTTGGATTGGAGTAAAAATGAACTGCATTTCACAGTTATTCTATTTTGCAATGGAAAGCAGTATAATGGGTTGGAGATCCTCTAATGCTTTTAATATGTATTAGAAATATGTCATTTTTAAGATATCTATATTTGAATATCTTTAAATATAATTAATTATTATGATATTATTGAAAATGATAGAAAAATTAATAACTAAAGTCTCATTATAGTTAATTTAGAGTAAATATACAGTTAAAAACCACATACCCTTTTATATACTTAAGATTTTTATCTACCAAACGCATAAATTATTTTAATATTTTTAACATAAAATATAAAATAATAATAATTAAAATACTATATTATATTGATAATTTAATAGTAATAATTTTGATATATATATATATATATATAGTATATTTAATTACTGAAATTTACATACCATTATTAATCAACTATTTAGGTAATCAATTTGATTACCAATAGCCAATAATTAAAATTATATATTTTGTGTGCTATTTAAAACATCTTATTAGTTGGTTGAGTATCAATAAGTTTTTATATATATTAATAATATTTTTATTGGTACTATGTATAATAAAATGTTTAAATATTAACGAAAGTTATTATTGATATATTTGTTATTTCAAACTATTATAATTGTTTTTATAAACACTTTATAGTTTCTTTTTCTAGTATATTTAAAATTAGATAAGAACATGCCTGATAGGCGGGTAAAAATTAAAAATTAATATTAAATTTTTTGTTAAATTATTTAAAAATTATTTTTATAACCCGTATTTAACAAATCTAAAAAATTATGGACCAAAAATCAAATAGTTTTTATTTTTATTTGTAATTTAAAATAAAAATCTATTTGATACACTAATGAAAAACTATTTAAAATATACAAATGATAACCAGCGTAATTAAAATTTATATATTAAAATTTGAAACTAAGATTCAGGTTAAGTTTTATCCAAAATTATATTTTATATTTCGCAGTTGAGAAACCCGGTGAACCCATTAAAAAAAATTAATTGATTTAAATTATTTAAAAGTTATGAAACTATTCTCTTTAAATAAATAAACAGATTTGAAATTCTTTTCATAATATATTATTTAAAACAAAATATAATTGATAAATAAATATAAATATCTTAATGAAATACAAATCTACTAACATATAATGTCACATACAATGATAAAATGTTATGAGACAATTATTAATATCAATACAGTAAATTCAACTACATTATTATATTTGTTTATTGAAAATTATACTATTTATTATATAATATAATAAAATATAGAATTTTAATAAAGAATTCAAAATATATCCTATAATTGCTTTATTGAATTTTTTAATTGAAGAAATTCCTCATAATTTTGAAATCAAAATTTTTCAAGATGTATTTGACAATATTGTTGTCCCATACTCATAATTGTTGTTCTTTTATTTAGTCTTATCTAAAATTTATGATCAGAAACTTTATAATTTTTTATTACAATCTCGGCATTGAAGTTACAAATTTCAATAAGATTTACTTCATATAAATCCAATCCAAACTTTTTAAGTAGAGAATGATGCATAAAACCTTCAATAATTTTTCTGTATTAGAATTAAAATTTAATTTTTGTTAGATATTATCAAATTATCTAATAATAAAATATAAAAAAGAAAATAAATTAAAATATTTACATTCTCATCAAGTATGATAAAATTCATTCCTATAAGCTTGTTGTTTTTAAAACAAAATTATGGCTTCCCAGTTTCTTATAAGACGGATAATGACGTTTTTTTAATTGATTCAATGTTAAATAATTAAGTTGATTTATTATTTTTTTTCCTGAAAACAGATTAAAATTATTAGAATGAAAAATAAAATCACAGCTGATATACAAATATCTAACACATATAAATCTTTTAATATATAAAAGTTGAGAGTAAAATCATGTTATAATATCTAACATAACATACCGTAAAACATAGCTGATATTTAAAATCACAAATATAATGTAAAAAATAAACGAAAAATAATATTTAAATCAAACATAATATCTAACATAACATAATAAAGAGATAGAAATATTGATGCATTATAAAAAAAGAAATTGAATATTTAAATTAATCAGAGATTGAGAAAATATACCTGATATTTTGTAAGGTTGTATTATTGTGTTTGATTAAAGATTATTAAAGAGTAGATACATCTATATAGAGGTGATTATTTCTAATTTTTTTGGGTTTATGATTTCTTAAAAGGTAAATTACCTTTCTTATTAACTTTAATCATTTTTTGTTTATAATTGACTTTTTTTTTAAAAGGTAACTTACCTTTTTGATTATTTCCTTTGATGATTTTTCATTTTTTGTTTACTTTAATCCTTTTTTTTATAATTGACTTTAAAAAAAAATTAAATTACTTTTTGATTACTTTAAATATAGTTTCCTTTTATGATTTTTCTTTTTAAAATTAATAATTTTATAATTTTTTTATTTTGACACATGTCAAAATCCTAAATGATTAAATTGCCACTTGTCACAATCTTATTAATTACTAACTTTGAAAGATTTAACTTTATATAATATAAGATTATTATATTCTAAATATATATTTTTATTTATTAATTATATAGATATAGTTTAAAATATATAAAGTATTCTTTTTTTCTTATGGTATAAATAAAATAAGAGTTAACATTTTCTTCAACATTAATCTTTTGTCTGAGTGAATTCATTTTCTTTTTATATACAAATTATTTTTCTACATATATATTATATTTCATAAGTACTTTTAAAATATCTGTAATGAGTTAGTCTAGTACTTAAATCTCTAGGGGTTAAAGAAAATATAGAAACCTAGGAGGTCACAAGTTTGATTCACGCTGAGAATAGTCTTCTCTCTAAAAAATAGTTAAATTATATAGCTTGGACATCGTCTTAAAAAGATTTACGGGCTCAGAACCTCCCTAATCATAAAAAATACTTGCAGATTAAATTAGACTCAAATATTTTAACCTCTAAAATCGACATAAAAATATACAACTGTTATTTCTAAACAAATATTTTCTTGTTCTTTTTCAGTATAATTTTATCATTAGAATCTTATTTAGAAAAATTTCAAAATATGTTTAATAAATCTTATAAATGAAGAGATAAATAAAATATATTTAAGGAAATTCTTGAAAAGCCAATTCAGAACAATGACATAGTCCAAATCCTAGAAATGGTCGAATATAACAATTGCATATTTGTTTTTCTAAAATCGTAACCGATATATTAAGTGGCAAATATTTTCTTTATGTCACATATTAATTGCCAAATATTGGCCCTGTTTTTTACCAAATCGCTGCGTCAGCGATCGGAGACCAAAATTATAACTTACTTATCACTTAAGCATGTCGAAAGTAACGCTATACTACGGTGAAAGCAGTCGCTCTCGTAATCGCAGTGTTTCTATAGCAATCGCTGTTTTTTTCGGCGACTTTAAACACACCGGCAGCGGCTCCGAAAATAACCGCAGCGTCACCCTTTCTAATTTTGAGGCCTTTTTTATGTTAAATTTTAGATCGCCGAACGCGATCGCAGCGATATGTTCCCGAACAGGGCTATTATATAAATAAGAAACCTAGAATCATTGGAAGACAAATCTTTTATGGAAGACAACACCAACATCGATCAATATGATCATCATTCACCATATTATTTGGCTCTGTTTCTATTTTCTTACTTTTACTTTAGTTTCATGGTTCTTTCCTAAGTTCTTACTTTACCTCTTCATAGCCGAACCGAAAGAGGCCTTCTGTTAAAATAAATAATAGTGTGGGTGATTTTCAGCACCCATATTTTAGCATTAGAAACGGGATGCTCTTTCTTTAGCAAACCTATTTTACTTTTTAAAGGCCTTCACCGATCATGGCAGGCGAACAACCCCAAGCCATGACCAATGAAGCAAATATACAATCAATCGGGTAGGTCCAGCATACCATGACCAATCTAGCGCAACAGGTGGGAGGACTATAGACGGATATCGATAGCCATCGCACAAACCATACTAAATTTTTGCTGGAATAATTCGAGATTTCAGCTCGCATAAATTCCATGGTAGGATCTACTACTAGATCCAACAACAACAATAACCCCACGTGTTCCAATCCTCAAGATAACGCTTCTACATGTAATCCAATTGTTATTGCCATCCCAACAGGCTCGGAAAAGGAAAAGATCCGGAAGCTAGCCAAAGGGAACAAAACCCCGGTGGTACACATGGTGTGAATCCTGTCAACATTGGAGAGTTTGACAATGTCCACTACGAGCTGAAGGAAATGAAGTTCAAATTCCATCAGGCGACTAGTTCGGCCCCCGAGATTAACATGGTTATAGAGGAAACTAAGCGTACCCTGTTCATACTGCTGATTGCGAATTTTAAGATCAGATATTTGCGTAAAATTGGTCTTCTAACTTACAAAGAGAACGGTAATCCTAAAAACCACTTAGCTGCATTCCAAATCGCGGTAGAGCGCATAGATCTCACAGGTCACAAAGAGGACGCCGCTGTAACGGCTCAGACCCACAGGCCCAGCAAGACCCAACAGGAAAGGATAAAACCTTAGGTATTCCTTTTTTAATATAAAAGCCTCCTTTCCTTTATTTTGTGTCACAAAACCCTAAAGTAAATGCAGAAATCAATCCGCCGGAAAGTGAAACCACCGTTGCTCCTCAGCTATCATCAAGATCAGTCGTCCCTTCATCGAAATCTGTCAAAGGTAACCGCCGAAAATCAATTTTTGGATTGTTTTTCTCAGAATCATTCAGTATTTTGACCATAACTCTCTAACCCTGTGGAATTTGGTGATTTTAAGACCACCATCGGATTCAGGACGTCGAGACGAGTCCGGAGACACCAAGATCAGCCGCAGATGAGCCACGATACGCCTTCACGCGCCTCTGGGAGCTCGCGAGTAGATCTCACGCACCGTCGCCGCCTCCGCCTTCGCCGCCGCGCCGTCGCCGGTGAACCTCCGGTAAACGTTGAACGTTGACCAGTTGACTTTGTTGACCTTTGACCGCGTTGACTAACCGATTTGGTTTAATTAATTCCGGTTTAGTTTAATTGATTTCGGTTCAGTTTAGTGAATTAGATCCGGTTTGGATAACCGGGTCGGGTCGGGTTGTCGGGTCGGTCGGGTTGGGTTATCGGGTTTGGTCTGGATTGGTTGGGTCGTGGTTGACTGTTGACTTTGACCGTTGACGGTTGACCGTTGACGGTTGACCGTTGACTTTGACTTTTTGACCAAATGTCCGTTTTTCGCCGTTTGTAGGCCGTTCTCACTCGATTTTTCGTGCCGATTTCAGATTTAGCATCCGTTTGAGCAGTTGAAGTTTGAAAGTCGCAGTTTTCATCCGTTTGCAAAGGTGAGGGCTTTTCCACAGAGATCAGTATTTCGTTTAGAACTCTTAATAGGGAATTTAGAATTAAATGTGATCTGTTTTCTTTGATCGAGTCTAGGTAGTATGTTTATTAAATTGAACTTAGGAATATAGATGGTTTAACTCAATTGTGTGTGTACTTTAAATGCTAAAATTGTTATATATATATACAATAGTCGAGGTGCATAGTCGTTAGAGGTGTTGAGTAGTACGTTGGACTCCGGAAGTATTGTTGTCTTGTGTGAGAGGCGGTACCAGCAACTCAGTCGATCTGCTGTTCAGTACTTTCAGAGATCGATAAAGCGTCTCCGGGCGGTGCCGTTGGACACTATTCCATGCAGACCTCTAGGAGAGAGGGTGCCGTCGGTCACTTAAACCGTCAGTAGGGCCTTGGTTGTTGGGTGGGTACTTTAGGTGCCGTGGTTGTTCATGTTTAGTCTATTTTCCGTATTTAGAGTTTCTGGTTAATGCCGTGATTTGTGGTTGGCTTCCCAACCTCACTGAGTGACTTCCCAGTTGCTCATCCCTCTTCTTTTCCATTTCAGGTGAGACTGACGAGTAGATGGACAGACGGTGGCTCGGGTGCTTGGGGTGTTTTATCAAATTTTCATATTTTCTTAATTTATTATTTTTAAACATTCAGTTATTTATTTCTTTTCGAATTGTTGGAGTTATCGAAGTGATGGACTGTTATCGTTATTTTATTTAATAAAGAGGAAGTATTTATTTTAAGGTATTTGGTTTGGATGTTCTGGTTCGTGGTAAGCCTATCTCGAGAGAGGATGAGACGGGTGTTACATTTTGGTATCAGAGCGGGTTTTCCGTTCCGGTGCTGACCCGGAAGGCGAGTAGTAGAGTAGAATCTGGTTTTTCTTAAACAGTTTTCAAAGTTTTCTGAGGGTTGGGGTATTTTATTTTAAAATATATATATCCATAGTTTTAGCACCCTTTCGACTCGGACGAATCCATTGATCGTGAGCTCTTGGTTCTGCAAGCGTCTAATCAGTTTGTTTTTCCTTTAAGATGCCACCGAAGAGAGGTACCCATCGTCGCGCCCGTAGAGTTCCTGAAACAGCAGCCNACAAGCCGCTCAGGAGGCTATCCAGCAGGTTGCTCAGGAAGCTGCCCGGATAGCAGCACAGGAGGC
The DNA here is from genome assembly GCA_900406495.1 of Sisymbrium altissimum. Classification (NCBI taxonomy): domain Eukaryota; kingdom Viridiplantae; phylum Streptophyta; class Magnoliopsida; order Brassicales; family Brassicaceae; genus Sisymbrium; species Sisymbrium altissimum. The sequence continues at coordinate 143 of OVBI01002248.1, read as the reverse complement.
TGCCCGTGTTGCTGCAGAGGAGGTTGCTCGCCAGCTTGGTCGTCAGCCAGGCGCTGGTCATGATAACCCGAATAATGCAGGTGCACCTAATACACCACCACCACCACCACCACCACTGGTTCGGCCCACATACTGGGAGATGA